>JAABOM020092688.1:0-28254 GCA_011800125.2 Solanum clarkiae | reverse complement strand
GTTGTTGTTGTTGTTGTTGCTGTTGTTGTTGCTGTTGCTGTTGTTGTTGTTGTTGTTGTTGTTGTTGTTGTTGTTGTGGTCGTCGTCGTCGTCGTCCTTCGTCGTCGTCGTCGTCCTTCGTCGTCGTCGTCGTCCTTCGTCGTCGTCGTCGTCGTCGTTATTTAATAATTATTATTTTAGTGATAGTAGTAGTAATAGCATTTGTTATTTTTTATTATTGATATTATTTATTATTGTTACTTCCATTATTTTACTTTGTTGTTGTTGTTGTTGTTATTGTTGTTGTTGTTATTGTTGTTGTTGTTGTGTAGTAGTAATAGCATTTGTTATTTTTTATTATTGATATTATTTATTATTATTACTTCCATTATTTTACTTAGTGTTATCATACGTTAAACATAAATATTACCATTTCACAAATTTTAATTTAAAATAATAATTTTAATTTGTTCAAATATTTTTATATATTTTACGTATTGTTATTTAAACATATGGGTCAGGCTGCATACATCCGACCCCCCCTTACCCTGCAATGGGCTGCCTTTGAGGCATTGGGGTAATGTTGTTGTTGTACGTATTGTTATTTACATAAAGATTGTTATTTAAAATATTGTATATTTTCATAAGCGTGTATATTATATTTATTAATTAGATGACAATCTGACCAATTTTATCTCAATTTGTTTAATTCGTAGCCTTTTTTATCCATTACTTTACAATTTATTTCAATTCTAGCCAATTCCTTCATAATTGCTTTCAATTTTGACACAAATTAAGTCAATTTGTGGCTTAATTTAAATTTCGCAATTCATTTTTACCCAATTAAATGCAAATAACTCACTTTAATTCGAATCCGACCAATCTTTCAAAATTGATCTCATTTGTTCA
Source organism: Solanum clarkiae (assembly GCA_011800125.2). NCBI lineage: Eukaryota > Viridiplantae > Streptophyta > Magnoliopsida > Solanales > Solanaceae > Solanum > Solanum clarkiae. Next base: position 27,366 of record JAABOM020092688.1, on the reverse strand, counting down.
TTAATCTTAATCTAACAGCCCAAATTAGTTCTTTCATATCCAAAATCCTCACCACACTCCATTTTTCACTCTCCCTCTCTATTGCATAGGAGCTGCCACCCCTTTCTCTCTCTATCTTCTTTGCCGCACCGCCCTCCTCGCCGACGATCCTCTATTTTTTCCAGGAGACACCAACCCCCCACCACCTTTCTCTCTCTTCTCTGTTCACTCCAAGTCCAACTGGAACCCACTGCAAAACACCTCACTATCCCGTTGAAGCCCGTCAGAAACAACCAGTCAACGGCTACCCCTATGTTCCTCCGTTTCTTCCCATTTTTCTGTAGTGCAACAGCCCTCTCCCCTCTGGAAAAACCACAGCAGACCTTGGCGACCCTCCTCTTCCCGCCATTTGTCCACCAGAAATGCCACCATGCAACATCCAAACCCCGCCGAAAACAGACCCATCAACGATCTCCGACGAAGTCCCAGCAAGACCAATCGAGTCAACAACGACCATGCTAAAGTCCAAATCTAGTCGACGAGCCATCCGTGGTATGATAACTCTTATGCATTTTAAGGTATCTTTTTTTCTTAAGTTACATTATTGTTCATTGCGTTGATTTCTCAAAATATTGAATTTATTATTATTTGCTTATTCTGCATCTGAGGTTTGATACCCAACCTTCCGTTTTACATTATTGTTCTGATTTCACTGAGATTTCAACATGCAGTTTAGAACAATATCATTTTTTATCAGTTTGAATACGATGTATCTGTTGTGAATCAGATGATTAGCATCTCTTTACATTTGTCAAGCAATAGTCAATATTGGGTTAATTTTGGTAAATTTGATTGGTTTTGCTATCTCTATTTGATTCCCCTACCATCAACGTGCCTAATTTTAGTGATTAGCTTTATTTTCTCATTAGTACTTACAATTGGTTTAGTCCTATTCCGTACTGAAATCAATCTCGTATGCCATTATTAGCCATTGTCTTGCCATAATAAAATTGAGACATATTCTTATTGGAAAGAATATATTTCCGCTTCTTGACTGATTGAGAAATATCCTTCGGCCTGATTTCTTTTCCTAATATATCATTTCGGTAATTTGAAGTGTTTCTATTTTTTGTCAAAGTTGGACAAGATCAAGGTTAATTGATTTTCAATCTTTTATGGTAAGATTAATTTGCTTAATTGATTTTGCTTGCCTTTCCTGTTATACTTGTTCCACTATATAAACAAGCCCTTTCATGCATTATCAAAAGACAGACAGCTTTACGATTTGACAGAGAACACAATCCTCATAATACACAGATTTCTACACGAAAAAAAAAAACACTTCAAACAATCACATACACTTCTATATGAATTCATATTTATTGTTCATTCACATAGAGTTTCATAGACCACGAAAAAGATTTTTCTTCTCTTACTAGATTTCTTTTGCGTGTCACTTTAGCCTATCTTGAATTCTACTCTCTATTTTTGGTGCACTTCGATCCAAAATCCCTTGCACAAGCATTGCTCGGAATCCTTGAGATTCTCGTGAATTTAATGTGTCAAGAGTGGAGCGTAACTCTAAAAATTTAAATTATAATAATATTTAATCTTTGTATGTATTCTTCTCTTTATTATTATTTATTCTTTTAAGTATCATAATGTTTCTTATAGTTTTTATCTGCATTTTAGCAGGATCATTTAACCGTTTGGGATGAAGAGTTTGCCCGGGATGGGATTTGGATTGGAAGTAGATGCGGCTCCACATTTATTTATTCATTTATATTTCTTGTATTATTCATTTCAAGCTTTATCTTTGGTTTATAATAATTATTATAATGATAATAATAAAATTTGGGGACTAGTGGAGGGGAAATAATATGCTACTTGCTTATTTTATTTTGTCATTATTTATTTGTATGTATGTTGTTTGATTATGATTTTTGTTTGGATTTTAGATCTGTAGCTATCTATAAAATTTAAAAAAAAAAAAAAAAAAAAAAAAAAAAAAAAAAAAAAAAAAAAAAAAACAGGTCTAAAGTTAGCATGCTATTAGTTTAATTTTAATAATTGTCACATTTATTCTCCCTTTTAATGTCGTGAAATTACCATCAGAATATTTGTTGAACTTTTTTTTAACATGATTTTCAGTTGAAAAGAATGCTTTTAAATAAAATAGTAATTTTGACGCAACTTAATGACCATCTAGATATCATATTTTTAGGACTTGTCTATTAATCTAGAAATTATGCATATAGGATTTATCTTGTTCTTCTTTTTAAAAATTATATTTAGGGATATTTAATGTTTTTTAGAAATCATGTTTTAGGATATTTAATAGTAATCTCTCCTATAGGATACTATGTTTATTTGTTCTTTTCACATGTTATAGAAATCATGCTTTTTAGGATATTTAATATGTTAGAAATCATGTTTATAGACCTTTATTTTTTCTAACTTAAATGTGTCTAATAATTTTCAACATTTAAAATGTTTTTTCCTAATAGGTATTTTTAATATGATGTCTTTTTTTATCTAAGATTTTTTTAAAATTCTAATGTTGTCACGTTATGCACGCAATAAAATATTTGCGATACTTATTTGTGTTTGAAGCATGTTAACAAGTTGAGAGGTTTATTTGAGACTTGCTTGCTAACTGCTCGTCCTAATTATTTTTGTTTGATGCGAGGTCCTTTAAGAAGCGTCATATTCCTTTTTAGTCTAGAACCTCCAATATTAGAAGTCCAATGCCTCTTGGACCTTAGGAGAGACACTAGGTATTTTAGGACTCATTAGAATTTTTCATTTCTTTTAGTACGTTTTTAGGCTAATAATAAAACCAATCTAAAAGGCGTAGGGGTATATAGAACCCTCGGAAATGATGACTCAAACTCGAGCTTTAATAGGACAGAACATTAGTTTTCGTCCTTAGGCTTAAATAAGTCATGCGAGCTAAATCAACAAATTTAATTGTCTTCCAAAATAAATGTCGAGTAAACTGATTCAAGTGGTAAATAAAATCGCTTAGTTTTAGTATCGTTCCTCTCTTTTTATTTATTATTAATTATTTTGGGTAGTTAGTTATTTACTTGTTTAATTTCTATTTTGTGATCACCCAGATTTAATTAGGATATTTTTCTTAAAATAGAGACCTTAATTGTTTAACCCCCACATAAATGAGAGATACGGTCGGGACCCGCCTTTGCGAACCTCGAAGAGTGTTTAACACCTTCCGTTCGAGGTAACTTGAACCCTTACCCATTCTCTGGTTTACTTGACCCTCAGACTTAGTTTAGGTTAGAATGGTGTCCTAATGCACCTTAAACTCATCAGGTGGCGACTCTTCAACTTTAATTCAAAATCTCAAAAAAGTCATTACCACAACGTCGTCCAGGTTCCCATCTTTTTGCGAGAAAAATGGGGCGCAGCAAGAACAAGAATATGTACTCCTCATGCTCAATTTACTTAACTCAGCTAGTTAGACTCGTGATTCTCGATTCAGAAAATATACGATGGAAGGTCTTATAGAATAATACAGTTTTAGAGTCATGTTGTCAAGTAGAAGGCTAGTATCTTGATACGGTTGTTCTAAAATTCAACCAAGACTATTTTGCCACATAATATTTCATGTTGATGGCGATTCCGGCCTAGGATTTGCCAAAAAGTTTGGAAAGATGCATTACGCAAGCGTCTCTCATCCAGAGATATTTTGGTGATTTTACCAGGTGTAATACTCTATTCTCTCTTACCTTATATTATCTATTATTGTAGGTTTTCCATTATTATCTTTGTTAGTTACTTCTTACATGTTTTTTATCTTTATTGTACCTTTGGAGCTCAGTCGGCTGATGTGCTTCTTGTTAGTACTCATACTACGATTATGTACCCTAAAGCTCATAGTACAGATTCTCGTTATTGATTTGGATATCATGTGCAACAACTCTTGAATTTTAGAGACTCTAGTGAGTTTTTGGCGCCCAGAGTTGTCTGTCTCCCTCTATTTCAGCTCAGACTAGTCTTATTTTTCACATAGTGATGCTAATGTTGTATTTATAAAAGCCTTGCATTCCTTTACTCTAGTTTAGTGTCTCGACTTCCAATTGATATCAAATCTTGAGGTTATATTATTCTATTGTGCTCATTCTTTCTTCTTTTTTTAATTGCTATCGTTGTTGTTGATCATCGTTGTTGTTGTTATTGTTCTTAATCATCATCGTTGGTGTTGTTGTTGTTATTGTTGTTAATCGTTGTCATCGTCGTCTTTATTTATTTATTTTCTTCAACTTATGAAAATCCACCGTCTATGGATCTGAACTGCAGAGTTAGGCTTATCTACTGGTGGATTAATGGTAGATGTCATCGTCACTTGAGAAATCAGATCGTGATAAATAGTCCCTAAAATTATCAATTGATCATTAAACTCTTCTTCATAAGTGATCCAAGCACACCACCAGATCAATTTTTAATTTGTGTACTCTTCCAATTCTTACTCCAATTAGTTATTTTATGTCTAGTACACCATCTGTAATGTGATTTAGGAAACACATTATCAATAGCAGCGGTCAATTCCTATAATATTCAAATAGTTAATAAGTAAGGCAAGATTAGTGACTAAACAAAATTAACAATAAAAATTTAAAGGGGAGAATCTATATAACACCCCCTATTTCTACCGGTTCAGAAGTGGATATGCAGAGGTTGCTGAGAAAAAGACTTAGAAAAACTACAGAGACAGGTTCACAAGATCCATTTACGACTCGTAGACTTGTTTATGACTCGTAGAATGGGTCTTGTAAAACCCCAGATGACTTGGTGAAATTTTCTAAGTCTGAGGTCTATATATACGAAATGGTATACGACTCGTGAAGCATATCACGACATATAGAGAAGGTTTCGTGACAAATTCTAGTAACTCAAGTTTTCAAACCTTTTTATTTACGAGAGGAGTTTACAACACGTAAAATGCTTTACGGCTCGTAAAGAGGGGTTTCATGGTATATTCTGGTGAGTTAATTTCAGGAACCTTTTGGTTTATGAGTGGTTGTCTATGACCCATAGAATGATCTACGACTCATAGATATGGTCTCGTAGACTCGGACAACAGTATTAATGAGGAGTATTTTTATCCATTCCAATCCCTATTCTATTAAACCTTTGGTCACTTTAGGCTTGAATAAAACCTTAGAACAGAACCCTAAGGGTATTGTATTATTCACCTTTCTTCATTCAAGGGTTCTTGAAAGCACTAGAGGAGAAAAGAAAAAGCTAAGGGTTCCAATTCAAGGGGGAGGATCGATTGAGATTTAATTGCTTCTTCGATTTCCAAGTATGCAAGGCTTACCAAAGTGTGGAACTACTTTTGTTCACACACCCATTCTTTTACTTGAGTCAATTTCTGAGAATATGATTTGGGTTTTGTATTTTTATCAATCAATTACCAAATTTTTTGTAATTCTTTTGAGTCCCAGTGATGATGTATGAGATAATTGTTGGATTACATGATTATTGATATGAGATTTACATATGTATTTCATACTTGACTGCATGAACCCTAAACTTTATGATTTTATGAAATTATATGCATGTAAAAGAGTTGAGTTTGAGTTTGATTACCTAAGCTGAGTAATTTTAGTATGAATGAGTATGAGAAGCATGTTGTATTCAGTCACATACAATTCTATATATGGTCATTTTGTTTGTACCATATGATGAGTCAAATTGAGTAAGTCTAATTGACCGTTTGAGTTTGAGTCGAGTTTGATTGTCTGCATTGATTATTTGAGCTGATGAAAAACTGAGTTGAGATGACATAACCCAAATGAAGTTGAGTTTTGAGTTGATTGACTGAGCATTGAGGATTAAGTTGATTGATCGAGTTGATTGATGAGTTGAGCATGTTTTAGTCTCGAAAGGAGTATCGAGCACCGAGCAAAGAGCGAGTAAACATCTACTTTAACCTATAAAACTACGTTGCTAGCATAGAATAGTCATACATCTCATTTTGGTGATTCTTGTCCCACAAGCGGACATTTATTACGGATCCAAGAGAGAGTTAATCGCCCTTATGCTTAGCAAGTTTAGGGCGGGTGTGGCAACGACGTTGCCTTCGTTGTGCATCACCAAACTAAAGGTAATGGGATTGGATGTCAGTAAAGAGAAACTCCTGAGCAATATTGATTGAGCATGATATTTTAAATTGGGTCTATTTTTACTGAGTATATTTTGAAAAGCATGATTTACTTCAAATTTGTATGTATTGAGCTAAGCATGAGTTATTGAGTCGAGATGAGTGGGTTGAGCTTTACTTTCTTGAGATAGTTCACATACCTGTATATTTCATATACTGACATCCATTTGGGCCTACATCTTTTCATGGTACAGATACAAGTGATAGAGGACTTCATCACGGGCGTTGAGGCCCAGATCAGTACATTTTCAGAGCTGATAACCCCTCTTTACTTTTTGGAGGAGCTCCTTATCTTATGAGTTGATTTAGTATATTCTTTATTTCTTTGATTTGGGGTGTTCATATCCAATCTTGACACCATCTAGATTGTTGAGTAGAGGTTTCATAGACCATGAGTAGAGAGTATTGAGTACTAATGTTATCTAAACTTGTTTCATTTTGAAAGAATGATACAGTAAGGTTACACAGATATATCTATATCATATGTTCTATCCTTTCATATGAGGTCTTTAATTCTGAGTTCTTTCTTCCGTTGTCGAGTTGATGTGACAATGAGGCCAGGTGGTTATCTTGGGGAATCAGCAATGGTTCTTTAAGTGTCATCCACACCAAGGGTACCCTCCTGGGGCATGACAAACTTGGTATCAGAGCACAAAGTTTAAAAGTCCTAGGGAGTCTATGAAGCCGTGTATAGTAGAGTCTTATTTATGGGTGTGTTGTGCACCACACTTCATAAGTAAGAGGCTATAGGACATTAGGAATTGTCTCACTTTCTTGCATTCTGAGTTCATGTGATAGAGTCTTACTCTATGGAAGTACCTATCTAACTTGTGCATTAATTGCTTGTAGATTATGCCTCCTAAATGCACCACAACCTAGAAAAATGCTTCAGTTAGCAATTCTGAGAACCCTACTTCAGAGGTGCCTCCTCAGATGGAAATGAGGGGTTGAGGTCGATCAGCCAGAACCACCGGTGTTCCTGTGACACCTACCGCTCCACCTGCTCATACTACAGAGTCTGACTTCAGAGCAGCTATCACCATGCTCACATAATAGGTAGCTGCCCAGAGCGGAAACAAGCGCTCACAGACTCCTAGTTCTAGCTCCCATGAGCCAATGGCTGCCACCAAACTAAGAGATTTTCTGAGGATGAACCCACCCGTATTCATGGAGTCAAAGGTTGAGGAGAACCCTCAGAACTTTACTGATGAGATGTGGAAGGTGCTGAAAACTATGCATGTGACCGAGACAGTGGGAGTTAAGCTTGTTTCCTATCAGCTCAAGGATGTGGCTAATGTTTGGTACAATCAGTGGGAAGAGATTAGAGGTGATGATGTTGAGTCTGCTGCTTGGAATGAGTTCGAGAGTGCCTTCCTCGATCACTTCGTCCCTCAAGAGTTGAGAGAGGTGAAGGTTGAGGAGTTTGTGAATCTGAAAAAAGAGGGGCTGACTGGTAAAGAATACAGCCTGAAATTCATCTAACTATCCAGGTATGCCCCAGAGGATGAGGAAATTTGTGTCTGGGTTGGGTAGACAGGTGAAGTGGGAGTGCAAGGTGGCATTGCTGACCCCAGGTATAGATATCTCTAGGATAATGATTTATGCCTAGCAAACTGCGGAAGATAATAAGAAAGATGGAGAGGAGCATCTGAGTAAGAAGACCAGATCAGCACGACCTGAGCCCAATCAGATCAAGCACGGTAAAGGAGACGTCTCTAGCTATGCACCATCTTCGGCCAGTGTACCAACCCCGAGCAACAGGTATGATCACAAGTCCCAAGGTCAGCCAAACTTTAGAGCATAGGGTGCACAATCTCAAGCAAGTGTAACTCTTGGCTCTAAAGGGAAGCCATCTTGTGGGAAATATGGCAGGATGCATTTGGAAGAATGTAGAGAGGGAGGGAATGGCTGCTGCAAATGTGGCCAACCGGGCTATTTTTAGAGGGAGTGTCTGATATGGAGAAATAAGGCCCAGACTTCAGCCACAGCGCCACCAACGAGGGGTAACCAGAGAGATATTGCACCCGAGGCAGGCGATGGGACAAACCATTTGTATGCAATGGGGAACCGACAAGACCAAGAGGTTGCACCAGATGTTATGACGGGTATGCATCGAGTCTTTACCTTTTGTTGTTATGCTTTACTTGATCCAGGTGTATCTTGTTCTTTTGTGACGCCATATGTGGCGAGTAGATTTGAGATTCTTCCTGAGTGCTTACTTGAGCCATTTTTTGTTCCACTCCTGTTGGTGAGTTTATTTGAGCTAAGAGAATCTATAGAGATTATGTGGTATCCACTAATCATAGAGATACTCTTGCTGATTTGATTAAGTTAGAGATGGTCGATTTTGATGTGATCCTTGGTATGAATTGGCTTCATGCCTACTATCTGTTGAATGCCAAACCTGGACTATTAAATTTCAGTTTTCGAATGAGCCTGTTATTGAGTAGAAGGGAATTCTGGTGTGCCGAAGGGTAACTTTATTTCTTACCTCAAGGCCCGAAGACTGATCTCTAAGGGATATATCTACTACCTTATGCAAGTCAAGTCTGATGATGTTGAGTCCCCTACTCTTAAGTCTGTCTCGATTGTGAGCGAGTCTCCTGATGGTTTTTCTGAGGCTCTGCTGGAGTCCCTCCTGATAGGGAGAACATCAATGGCCCCTGCGGAGTTGAAAGAATTGAAAGAGCAGTTGAGGGATTTGTTAGAGAAAGGATTTATAAGGCCGAGTGTCTCTCCCGGGGGTGCTCCAGTCTTGTTTGTGCAAAAGAAATATGGTTCCTTGAGGATGTGTATTGACTACCATCATTTGAATAAGGTGACAATCAAGAAGAAGTACCCCCTTCCAAGGATCGATGGCTTGTTTGACCAACTTCAGTGTGCTACTATTTTCTCCAAGATAGACCTTAGATCATGTTATCACCAATTGAAAGTGAGAAAATCTGACATCCCAAAGATAGATTTTCGAACCCGATATGGCCACTTTGAGTCTTGGTGATGTCGTTTTGGGTTGATAAATACACCCGCAAGCTTTATGCATATGATGAACTATTTTCATTGATGTTGGACCAAAAGTACATATTTTTAGTCATTATTTACCTCATATTTAATACTTTTATTTATCTTTTTTAAGCATAAATTTTATGGATTGTGCTAAGTTGTGTATTTTATTTGTAGGATTAAATTGGCGCGAAAATGAAGAGATTTGGAGATCAAACAAATTTTTTAAAAAAAAAGACTATAGAAGAAAAATCAAGCAGGCAGCTTAATCGATTAAATTGAATATATATTATACAAGTATACGGGAAGTTAGCAAATTGCAAGTCAATTGCAATTTAGATGGAACCTGCCAAGTGGCAGCAAGGAATTATTGAGTCGACAGCAACAGCGCACGGATGAAGATCCAATTTGCTTCCGGTTTTGTGTTTCCCAATTTATTTTGGTTTAAATTATTTTATTTGGGTTTATTCCTACACCTATAAATATTCCATAAAATTAGGTTTTATATAACTTTTGACCTAGAGAGAAATAGGAGCCGTCGTGGAGGTCGGAGAACTTTGGTTTCATCTTTTCTTCTCCATTATTATTTATTTTTACATTTATCTTTGAATAATTTGTGGTAATTTCTTCATGTCTATGTAGAGTTAAACTTCTCATTCTAAGATTATGGTAGCCAATAAGATGATTGTTTAGTCATTGTTAATTCAAAATATTTATTTATCATATTAGTCGTTCTTATATTACTTTTATCCATATTTCTTAGCCTGATCAACTAGGGGGTAAATTAATTGTTCACTTCGAATTCGAGAGATGGTGGAGTGGATAGAACTCAGTAGTATAGGAAGCTTGTTCGACTAGAAAACTAGATTGATTTGTGTAAGTGATACCTATGACAACTACCCTTACACCTTGCTCGGTTCATAATACGGGAAGATAACATTGATGAATTTTTATTGGTCTGTCTATCCTCGCTCAATGATGTAGTTAGGTAGTCAATAACGGTAGGCTGGCAGAGGCGTATAACCCTGTTCAGGTAATTTTAACCTTGTGAATCAGCAACTAGATAATCAAATAATTTGATAAAATTGAGGCTAAATATGATTATTAGCTAAACCATAATCGTAGATCGATTCATTCATTGATTGTGTAAAAATATCTCTTTTGATTAATAGTTCACTATTTAAATAAATAATTATAATTAGTATAACTTAATAAATAATTAATCGACAAGTCCTTTGGGTTCGATATCCGACTTCTAAAAAGAACCACTATATTACCTGGGTTGAATCGTATACTTGCGTGTGCTAGGGAAGCAACATTCATGATCGTGTTCATTGATGATATTTTGATGTATTCAAGAGATGAAGAGGATCATGTCAATCACCTCAGGATTGCTTTGCAGACGCTCAGAGATAATGAGTTATATGGAAAGTTTTTTAAGTGTGATTTTGGCTCAAATTGGTGGCTTTCTTGGGCCATATGATTTCAGGGGATGGCATTCGAGTATATGCTCAAAAGATTGAAGCGGTCGAGAATTGGCCTAAACTAACCTCACTAATTGAGATGAGGAGTTTTCAGGGATTGGATGGCAATTATCGGAGTTTTGTTGAGGGGTTTTCTTCCCTATCAACACATTTGACCAAATTGACGCAGAAGAAGGTCAAGTTTTAATGGTCTGACAAGTGTGAGAAAAGCTTCCAAGAGCTAAAGATGAGATTAACTATCTGTCACGCCCCAGGAGGGTACCCTTGGCATAACCGGCACTCAGAGATTATTTCTAGCCTCCTAGTGAACCACTTGGCCTCATTATCATATCGACTTGATAGCAGAAGAATAACTCAAATATAAAGTCATCATTTATGAGAAACGAAATAACATGCATAGCTCCATTGTATCATAGTTTCAATAAAAATAGTTTAGACACATAGGACTCCTCAAAGCCCTCTACTAAACTGTCTATGAAGCCTCTATTCAACAACCTACAATAGTGCCATGACAGGCGATGCACACCTCATATCAAAGAAAATAAAAATACTGGATCAACAAGGAAAACAAAGGGCTCCCCTGGAATGCAAGGAGGGCTCACCAAACTCAGGAATTGTACTGATTTGGACCTCAATGATGCGCCGGCTGAAGTCCTTATCATTTTTATCTGCATCATAAAATGATGTAGGCCCATATGAATGTCAATACATAGAATATACTGGTATGTAAAATAGCTCAAGAAAAGTAAAGCTCGACTCACTTATCTCGACTCAACAAATCATGCTCATCTAAGGATATGCAAGTTTTATAGTAAAATCATGCTCGTAAAAATAGACTCAGTTTAAAATCTCATGATCAATCAGTGTTGCTTGGGAGTTTCTCTAACTGACATACTCTCTATCCTACCATAAATTATGGTGATGTACAATGAATCGATATCATTACCATGTCTGCCCTTAACTTTCTACGGAAAAGTGCGATCAACTCTCTCATGCTTCGTATGAGAAGTACGTTGCATTTAGTCACATATAATTCTATATATCATCATTTTGATTGCATCATATGATGAGTCAAATTGAGTGAGTCTAATTGACCATTTGAGTTTAAGTCAAGTTTGATTGTCTGCATTGATTAACTGAACTGGTGAGAAACCGAGTTGAGAAATAACCCAAATGAGGTTGAGTTTTGAGTTGATTGACTGAGCATTGAGGATTGAGTTGATTGATGAGTTGAGCATGTTTTAGTATTGGGAGGAGTATCAGCACCCGGGGGGAGCGAGTAAACATCTACTTTAACCCATAGAAGTATGTTGCCAGCGTAGGATAGTCGTATAGCTCGTTCTAGTGACTCTTGTCCCGCAAGTGGACACTTATTATAGATTCAAGAGAATGCCACTTGTCGTTTTCCTTGGTAAGTTTAGGGAAAGTGTGGCAACGACGTCGCCTTCGTTGTGCATCACCAAACTAAAGGTGATGGGATTGATGTCGGTTAAGAGAAACTCCTGAGCAACATTGATTGAGCATGATATTTTAAACTGGGTCTATTTTTACTGAGTATATTTTGAAAAGCATGATTTACTTCAAACTTGCATATACTGAGGTAAGCATGAGTTATTGAGCCGAGATGAGTGAGTTGGGCTTTACTTTCTTGAGTTATTTTACATACCAGTATATTCCATGTATTGACATTCATTTGGGCCTGCATATTTTCATAATGCAGATATAGGTGATAGAAAACTTCAGCCCGCGCATCGTTGAGGTCAAGATCAGTACACTTGTAGAGTAGGTGAGCCCTCTTTGTTTTTCGGAGGAGCTCCTTATCTTATGAGTTTATTTAGTATATTCTTTCTTCCTTTGATTTGGGGTGTTCATGTCCTGTCATGACACCATGTAGATTGTTGAGCAGAGGTTTCATAGACCATGAGTAGAGAGTATTGAGTATTAATGTCTCTAAACTGTCACGACCCAAGCCTAGGACCTAGACGTGACACGGAATGGGAACCCAAAGGGACCCAAACAAGCCTCTTAGCATATCATTTACACATCTTTAGTCGCGGAAGCAAGGTAAACAACAACAAGAATATAAACAAGTGAAAAAGGGACTAAGGGAAGTCTTGACATTTATAAAGCGTGAAGAGTCAAAGCTCAAAGCATAGATACATCAATAGATCCAACAACACCTCTAAACATAGATTGAGCAGGGGTCAGGATACTTTCCGGGCTTACCCTCATAGTATCAAATATTCGACGTAAGAGATAAAAAAAGCAAGAGTAGAATAGCTAGTGTCTCCGAACTTAAGGACTCACCAAAGGCTTATCATCAAGATGCGAAAACTATCCATGTGGAGGGTGATCGTGAGGTGCTTCGGTTCCTACATGGTAACATCATGTAGGCATAGAGTATGCATTAGTATGTGTGAATGTACTAAGTATGTAGGATGCAATGCAACAAGAGATAGGAAACATAGTCAAAATGCATAATCATAAGTAAGGGATAGGTATAATAACAATATCTCATGCATGATAAATGCTTGAAGTAAAACATGCTTGTAAACATATAACTTGAGAATATAGATCACATGTGTTGGAAGAGACCATCATCATAGACCAAGCAAGCTATAACTTAGAATCTAAGGTATGTCACCCCCTTAAAAGGTGATTGAGGTATCTATCCCTCAATTGGTAGATGGGCATGTCACCCCCCCCCAATCATAGTGGTCAAGGTACATACCCCTTAACATGGTAGATGGGTATAGCACCCTGCATCAAAGTGGTCAAGGTATATACCCCTCAACATGGTAGATGGGCATAGCACATACCCATATCAAAGTGGTCAAGGTATATACCCCTCAACATGGTAGATGGGCATAGCACCCCCATCAAAGTATTTGAGGCATATCACCTCCTCAACAAGGTGTGGTCAACTTGCGACACTATAGATACTTTTCATGAAATTAATATATACAAACAATCTTTTCATCATCATAAAGTCACTTAACTCATAAGACATGCAATAGACTATCAATAACTCAAATATCCTTAACAAGATATTTTATCAAACACTTGGTGGGTGTGTGATGCTAGTTCAAAGCATGCAATTCAAGAGTGATATCATATGAGAAAACTCTATGTAAATCAATCCACCAATATTTGGTAACACCCTCATGCAAGACACATTGAAACCCCTCATCAAATGTCATAATAGATCATAGATTCATATCCCAAAACATGCATATTTACAATAGACAACCATCTCATAGTATAAGCTTGAAATAGGCAGATATGTGTTTCCAATCAATATTTCATAAAATTCCAACATAATTTGTAATCATAATTCATAATAAGTAATACCCATAAGTAATACATCTTGAAAAAATGCAAGTCTCATAAAAAGGAAGGTTGGGCATCACATGTGAAAGGACCCAATGGTTGAAACTTACACACCTTGAATTTGAGGATTTCCTTGATGTAGATTTGAATGAGAACTTGAAGATTGAATGAAGTTCTTAAGATCCGGAATTAAGATTGGGACACTTGAATTTGGATGAAATATTTGGCTAAGTGTTAGAGAGAATTTTGAGAGTGTTTTGAGTGATATAGAATTGAAAAATGGTTAAGTATAGGTATTTTTATGCATAAGAGGGCATGGGGCCAAGACCCCAATGACTTATGCCGAGACTGAAAAATATAGAAGTCACAACACTACTCCGCGAAGGGTCCGCATCGCGGAGCCAACGCGGATGCACACTGAAAATTGCAAAATTGGCGAAAATGAAGTTTTGCTACAGTCCTCTAAAATTGGGGTTATACCCATCTCCTACTCAATTTTTCCCCCTGATCAAGAATATGAAGTTAGATTTTCGATATGAGATATATAAAAATTACGATTATTGGCATTTTCGAGGCACACTTTCGTGCACTTTGAGGTATTTCAATATCTCCCCCTTGGGAATATTCATCCTCGAATGTCAAAGAAACATACATAAGAAAGGTAATCATGAAGAATTCAGCCCAACAAGAATGCAACAATGCACTTAAACACCATTTTTTAAAATCTCAACATAAGTGTCAAAAATCACCATAAACTTGTCAACATAAGCATGAATGCATGCAAATGACATAAGGGTTGAATCTTAAAACTTGAAATCATATAAGGTAACTTAAATTAGTACCTTAGGCTTGAGTGGAGTGGAAGAGATATGGATATCGCTTTTGCATGTCCGCCTCGGCTTCCCATGTGGAACTTTCAACTTGTTGTTTCCTCCACAGGACCTTAATGAAAGTTATATCCTTGTTCCTTAACCTCTTCACTTACCGATCCAAAATTTCTACCGAAACCTCTTCATAAGTCAAATTATCTTCCACCATACCCACAACATCCAAAGGTACAATGGTACTTAGGTCACCACACACTTTCTCAACATAGATACATGGAAGACCGAATGAACCATATTAATATCATTGGCCAACTCCAACTCATGGGCCACCTTACCATTCTTTCTCAACATCCTATAAGGACCCACAAATGTTGGACTCTGTTTACCTTTCTTCCTAAATCGGACCACACCCTTCATGGGTGAGACCTTCAAATAGACCCAATCACCAACTTTAAATTCAAGATCCCTTCTCCTCACATCGGAATAGGACTTTTGTAAACTTTTGGGTTGTTTTCAACCTCTCCCTTATAAACCTCACCTTCTCCAGGGATTCCATGACTAATTCCGGACCCAACAAAGCCATCTCCCCCACCTCAAACCATCCAATCGGGGATCTACAATGTCTACCATAGAGAGCCTCAAAAGGAGCCATACCAATACTTGAATGATAACTATTATTGTAAGCAAACTCAATGAGTGGAAGATATTCATCCTAACTACCCTTAAACTCCCAAACACAAGCTCTAAGCATATCCTCAAGAGTTTGGACAGTTGTTTTGGCTTGGCCATCCATTTGAGGGTGAAAGTTCGTGCTAAGTTTAACCTTGGTACCAAGACCTCTTTGGAAGGACCTCCAAAAGTGAGAAGTGAATTGAGCACCACGATCTGATATAATAGACAAAGGAATCCCATGCAATCTAACCAATTAATGAATGTACAACTTAGCATAATCTTCGGCACCATAAGTAGTCTTGACCAGTAGGAAATGAACTGACTTTGTCATTTTATCAACCACAACCCAAATGGAATCAAAATGTTTTCTAGTCTTAGGCAACCTGACCACAAAATCCATGTTGATTTCCTCCCACTTCCAAGTAGGAATCTCTATATCTTGGATTAAGCCACCCGGCTTTTGATGTTTGTCTTTTACTTGTTGGCAATTGTGATATACGAATATGAACCTGGCAATATCTTTCTTCATACCACCCCACCAATATACCACTCTCAAATTTATATACATCTTTGTAGAACTGGGGTGAATAGAATAGGAAGAATTATGAGCCTCATCTAAAAACTTCTTTCTCAAGTCATCAATATTAGGCACACACAATCTACCTTGGTACCTAAGGGCACCATCTCCCCTTGGGAGAAAACTTCCACCTTACCATCTCTCACCAAGGCCTTCAACTCTAGCAAGGCGGGGTCAAGATCTTGTTTTGCCGTCACCTCCTCAATCAATAAAGAGTTAGAACCATCAACAACCACTACACCACCATTGTCAACCTCTTCCAACCTAACTCCCAATCTAGCCAACCGATGAACCTATCTAGCCACCTTCTTGCCACCATCACCAACATGTGCTAGGCTACCCATAGACACCCTTCTTAGTGCATTGTCCATAACATTTGCCTTACCGGGGTGATAATGCGTACTCATATCATAATCTTTGAGGAGCTCTAACCATTTTATTTGTCTCAAGTTAAGATTTTTTGAGTGAACATATATTGAATACTCTTATGATCGGTAAACATATCAACATGAACTCCATATAAATAATGATACCAAATAAATAATAATCGGTCAATTCAAGATCATGTGTAGGATAATTCTTTTCATGCACCTTAAGTTGCCTAGAGGCATAGCTATCACCTTACCATTTTGCATCAGAACACAACCCAAACCAATTCTCGAGGCATCACAATACACAACAAACCCTTCCAACCCTTCCGGTAGGGATAAGATAGGAGCGGAGATAAGCTTATCTTTCAAAGTTTGGAAACTCTTCTCATATTCATCGGTCCACACAAATTTTGCCTTCTTTTGGGTCAACTTAGTCATGGAAGAAGTAATAGAAGTGAACTCATTCACAAACCTTCGGTAATAACCCGCCAAACCCAAGAAACTTCTAATATCCGATGGCCTTAAAGGTCTAGGCTAAATTTTAATCACCTCTTTCTTCTTAGGATCCACCTTAATGCCATCACCCGACACCGCATGACCTAGAAAAGCAACCTCTTTCAACCAAAACTCACACTTTTTATATTTAGCATACAATTTCTCCACCCTCAAGATTTGCAACACTACCCTCAAGTGATCCACATGTTCCTCCTTACTATGGGAATAGATTAAGATACCATTAATAAAAACCACTACAAACAAGTCAAGGTAGGGTTTAAAGACCCTATTCATAAGATCCATGAAGATAGCGGATGCATTAGTCAACCCGAAGGACATAATCACAAACTCAAAGTACCTATACCTAGTCCGGAAGGCCGTCTTGGGAATGTCACACTCCCTCACTTTCACTTGGTGATACCCGAACCGAAGATCAATCTTAGAGAAGTGACTAGCCCCTTGAAGTTGGTCAAAAAGGTCACCAATCCTTGGTAAAGGGTGTTTGTTCTTTATGGTGACTCTATTAAGTTGTTGGCAATCAATGTACATTTTAAGAGAACCATCCTTCTTCTTCACAAACAACAATGGTGCACCCCAAAGTGATTGACTAGGCCTTATAAAACCCTTTTTCAACAAATCTCCCAATTGCTCTTTCAACTCCTTCAACCCCATTGGGGCCATACAATAAGGGGGAATAGAAATGGATTGAGTGTCGGGAAGAAGGTCTATACCAAAGTCAATTTTCCTTTTGGGAGGAACACCGGGAAGCTCATTGGAAAGACATCAAGAAACTTGTTAACCACCGAAACGGACTCTATGGGAAGGACCTTGGACTCAACATCCCTAACCTCACAAGATGATAGGACACCCCTTAGAAATCAACCTTTAGGCTTTAATGCAAGAAATGAATCTACCCTTCACCACCACATCATGACTCTCTCACTCAAGGACGGGTTCATTAGGTAATTAGAATTTGAACCTATGGGTTCTACAATCAATAGAAGCATAATATACATGCAATCAATCCATCCCAAGAATGACATCAAAGTCCACCATATCTAATTCAACAAAATCACAAGACAAGATTTTATGCAAAATGAAAATGGGACAATTTTTATAGACCCTTCTAAAAACAATAGATGCACCAACGGGGGTAGACACTTCATAAGGCTCACACAACAATTTAGGTTTAACATGGAGCTTTTTGGTAACAAAGGAAGTAATAAAAGAAAGAGTGGCACCCAAGTCTATCAAAGCATACACATCAAAATCAAAAACCTTTAACATACCGGTGACGACATCGAGCACCTCATCCACCTCTTGTCTCCCTTGGAGAGCATAGAATCAGTTGAGAAATGTCGCCTTAAACTCTTCCCTAAGGATGACATTATTGTTCCCCTTCCCCTTCCCCATCTTCCATTGGGTGAACCAAATTTGAGCCACCCCTTTGAGTTGGTAGGCCGCCAACTCTGCTTTCTCCTACGATCTAACCCCCATAATAGACAATATTTTATACATTTCATTAATAAATTCTTAAGGATCCTCATCCACTTTAGACCCATGGAACTCTGATGGGTTCATTCTAGTAAAGTCTATCACCCTTGAGGCCGGAGTAGAAGCATGAGGAGCTTGAGCCCCTTGGTTGATTTGGTTAGCCATAGCATGAGCCAATATGATAATAGCATCCCGAAACTCTTCATGAGCCACTCCTCCATCTTGGGGAGCTTGAGGAGCAGGAGGAACTGGTTGTTCCTCATGTGTACGAGCTCCTATTCCTCTTGGGATCGGCATAATCTAGAATAGCAAAGAACATTTGTTAGGGGAAAATCTCACTTTAATCTCTATAGCACGACGTAGATCATGAAAAAGGAAAACATTTTCTAAAACTCCTCATAGCCTCTTACTCATAGTTGTGGTGCACTTCACAACTATGAATAAAAATCTAATCGACATGATGTGTTGGATTTTGATGACCATTAACAACCTAGTACTCGGATACCAAGTTTGTTATAACCATAGCCCAGGGCCTAGACGTGACACGAAAAATGGGAACCCGAAGGAACCCAAATAAGCCTCTTAGCATATCATTTACACATACTTGGTCGCGAAAGCAAGGTAAACAACAATAAGAATATAAACAAGGGAAAGGGGGACTAAGGGAAGTCTTGACATTTATAAAGCATGAAGAGTCAAATCTCAAAGCATAGATACATCAATTGTTCCAACAACACCTCTAAATATAGATTAGATGGGGACCAGGACACTTTTTGGGTTTACCCTCATAGTATCAAATGTTCGACATAAGAGATAACAAAAGGAAGAGTAGCATAGCTAGTGTCCCCGAACTTGAGGACTCACCAAAAGCTTATCTTCAAGATGCAAATACTAGCCACGCAGAGGGTGATCGTGAGGTGCTACAGTTCCTACTTGTTAACATCAGGTAGGCATAAAGTATGCGTTAGTACGTTTGAATATACTAAGTATATAGGATGCAATGCAACAAGAGATAGGAAACATAGACAAAATGCATAATCATAAGTAAGGAATGGGTATAATAATAATATGGCATGCATGATTAATGCTTGAAGTAAAACATCTTTGTAAAACATATAACTTGAGAATATAATTACATATGTAGGAAGAGACCATCGTCATATAGACCAAGCAAGCTATTTCTTGAAATCCAAGGTAAGTCACCCCCTTGGAAGGTGATTGAGATATCTACCCCTCAATTGGTAGATGGGCATATCACCTCCCATTAAGTGGTCTAGGTATATACCCCTCAACATGGTAGATAGGCATAGAACTCCCTTTTCCCCCATCAAAGTGATCAAGGTATATACCCCTTAACATAGTAGATGGGCATAGCACCCCCAATCAAAGTGGTCAAGGTATATACCCCTCAACATGGTAGATGGGCACCCCCTATCAAAGTGGTTGAGGCATATCACTCTCTCAACAAGGTGTTGCAGTACTATAGATATTTTTCATGAAATCAATATATACATACAATCCCTTTATAATTATAGAGTCATTTAACTCATAAGTCATGCAATAGATCATCAATAACTCAAGAACTCTTAACAAGACATTTTATCAAATACTTTGTGGGTGTGTAATGCTAGTTCAAAGTATGTAATTCAAGAGTGAAATCATGTGAGAAAACTCAATGTAAATCAATCCACAAACACTTGGTAACACCTTCATGCAAGATACATTGAAACCCCTTATCAAATCTCATAATAGATTATAGATTCATAGCCCAAAACATGCATAGTCACAATAGATAACCATCTCATAGTATAAGCTTGAAATAGGTAGACATGTGTTTCCAATCAATATTTCATAAAACCCAACATAATTTGTAATCATAATTCATAATAAGCAATACACATAAGTAATACATCTTGAAAATATGCAAGTCTCATAAAAAGGAAGGTTGGGCACCATGCGTGAAAGGACCAAAAGGTTGAAACCCAGATACCTTGAATTTGAGGATTTCCTTGATGTAGATTTAAATGAGAACTTGAAGCTTGAATGAAGTTCTTGAGATCCGAAATTAAGCTTGGGACACTTGAATTTGGATGAAATATTTGGCTAAGAGTTAGAGAGAATTTTGAGAGTGTTTTGAGTGATACAGAGTTGAAAATGGCTAAGTATAAGTGTTTTTACGCATAAGAGGTCATGGGGCCAACACCCCAATGTGTTAGTCCGAGACTGAAAAATAAGTAAGTCATAACACTGCTCCGCGATGGGTCTATGTCACGGAGCCAACGCGGATGCACACTATAAATTGCAAAGTTGATGAAAACAAAATTTCGCTACGGGTCTTCTAAAACTGGGTTTATATCCACTTCCCACTCAATTTTGCGCCCTAATCAATAATATGAAGTCGGATTTTCGATATCACGTATGAATTTTGAGATATATAGAAAGTATGATTATGGGCATTTACGAGGCACACTTTCGAGCATTTTTGGGGCGTTTCATAAACCTATTTCATTTGAAAAGTATGATACAGTAGGGTTGCATAGATGTATCATATGTTCTATCCTTTCATATGAGGTCTTTATATTCTGAGTTCTTTCTTCTGCTGTTGAGTTGATGTGACAATCCAGGTGGTTCTCTTGGGGAATCAACAATGGTTCTTCAAATGCCGACCACGCCAAGGGTACCCTCTGGGGGCGTGACAATCTAATACCTTTTGCATGTATGATATAAATGTAATTCCTTCACCCTCTTTCAACTCTAATGAAGACCTCAATAGCTCCATAAAATTATTTTTATGTTCTACTTGTTTCTTTATCCACCATTGCCTAAACAGGGGAATAAAAGTGTTTCACTGAATCTTGTAACATGGCAACCAGTAAAATTTTCTTATATTTTCCTTTAAGAAATGTACCATCCAAACCTATTAGAGGCCTCAATTCAACTTTTAGCCACTTTTCAAAGTTTGAAAGCACACGTATATTCTAAGAAATTTTCTTTTTCCTTTCACCAAAGCATCTTTTCATATGGTTATAACCATATTTGTACCAGGATTGCTATCCTGTAATTCTTGAGCATAGGCCTCTAACCAATTGAAATCATCAATGTAGCTACCCTCTATTTTTCTAAGACAAGTTTCTTAACTCTTTTCATTTTAGAATAACTAATATTTAATTTGATTTTTGATCCATATTCACCCTCATGTCTTTGACCTTGTACTTGGGATTTATTTTTTGCTTTGTTCTGGAAATAGTGTGCTAAAGCATTAGGAATTGTTCTTCTATTATGAAATGTTAGATCACATGTATGCTTTGTCTCTAAAGTTTAGGTTTTAAATCCTTGATCTTTATTATTCTTAGATATCAAGAATACAAAAGGACATCCAATATCCACATATATATCTAACTCTAGTTCTGTCGGCTTTTTTTTACTTTGAAGCCGACCTTATTAGCAATTGCATAGAACCTCACAACCCTTGTAGTTTCACTCAAACCTTTAAAACTCATACTTTTTCCAAATGTGAATACTTATCAAGCTTGTTAGTAATATCTTTAGTTCTTACTTTCTAAAAAGTCCTAATTCTTTACTATCACAATCACTAGATTGAAATTCAAAAGTTTCCTTCTCATCAGATGAATCACAATTTGTTCCAACACCTATCACAACATTATTACGCTCATTTTGATCAAGAATGTTAGGAGTTGATACAAGTAATTCATCCTCACCTATAGCATATAATTGAAGCTCATAATCTCACTAAACTGGTTACATGATGAGGATTGTAGCAATATAATTCTTGGAGCTGACATAAATAATTCAGCCTGATCCACAATATCTATTTGAAACTCACTAAAACTAGCTAGACAATAAAGATTGCAGTGTTATAATGCATGCATCATCCTCAATCAAAAAGTACTTGCCAGAAGGCCGATGTACTAAAATATCTATTTCACCTTATTGAAATTTAACATTTTTGTATATTCCGAGTAAATATTTATATAAGATAGTAAATCGACATCAAAAGCTTTTAACTTGTGATTCAATTTTTTAAGATATATCACTTGGGGTTTCACACCCACTTGCCTCCAAAGTTAGGGATAGCAACGAGGCAAGCGAGGCGGGTACGGGACAGGTTTAGAACTATGCGAGGCAGAGTAGGTTTAAAGTTATATAGGAGGGGGGGATGCGGGTTGAAGTAACTATTTTTAAAATTTATGCGAGACGGGGTGGGTTGCTTGTTTAAATAACCAAATAGGAATTTGAAGAAAATTAAATTGTTATAATTAGTAAAATCAAAGATATAAACTTTTTATATTAAATATTGACTTAAATTATTTTTTTCCTAAAATTTAAACTAGACATGTCCGATAAATTATTAATTATTGAAATGTTAATTAGAGGCTTTTAATTAACGATTAAGAAACAATTATTGAGATATCAACTAAAAATAGTTAATTAGCTGTTGAGATATTAATTAGCGAAAAATTAAAAAAAATATACGAATTTTTATTTTGTAATCTATTGTCATTCAATTTAAAAAAAAAAAAAAAACCTTAAAAATTCAACCTATTGCCATTCCCTATCCAGAATTAAAAAACCAGATCAATCTTCGCAATCATTCTTCAAAAAGAGTACATGAAAGAAAAATAATCCTTCAGCATTATTCAAAGAAAATGTTAAAAAGATATATCAATATTTATTACCCTAAAATACAAACAAGAATAAGAAATAGGGCCACAATAAACAACAAATAAATAAACAAAACAAAGATTTTGAATAAAGTACTGAAAAAGACAAAGGGAATACATCATGTTAATAAATAATCTAATATCAATCAATATTTAAAATCAAAGTTCAGATAATAATAATTGACAAGGGACCACGTAAAAAACAAAAACTTAGTAAACAAAGACATAAAAACATTTGAAAATATCACAAATCTGTCGAAAGCAACACGACGTAAAATTTTCAGAAATTCATACAAATTCGTAGCCCTATAGAAAAAATGACTTAATAAATGGAGATAAGACTGCCAAAATTAATGTTCTAGCTTGAATCCTTCAACTTCAGTATAGTATTGCACAAGAAATTTAACAATTTGACTTGAAATTGTTAAAGAAGACAAGAGGAAGAAGAAAAGAGGCATTAGGTTAAGGGAGAAAGAGAAATCCATTTGTTATCTTTTTTTTCTGTAGTGGGTCTTTTACTTGGGTTTGGATATGGAACAATTGACATGGGCCTGAGCAGCTAGGAAAAAATTCAATAGGCTAAAATTTAATTTTATATAATAGGAAGATGTCACGTAATATTTTTAAAAAAAATTTAATTATAAGGGTAAAGGTAGATCAAAAAGGTGGATCAAGTTTATATTTAAGCATTTTTCAAATAGTTTAAAGGTATATTTGGTTCTTTTTATTTTTTTAATTTTGAAAGGTATAAAATATTATGACAAATAAAAAGAAATAAAAAAGTTAAATGAAACAAAGGAATGTATTTTTATATTAAATTCTAATTCATCATTAATATTGATTTAATGAAAAAAGATCAAAAATATCTCTACACTATTCACAATGAGGTAAAAATATTTCTTTTTTAGGTTTTTGGTCAATAATATCCCTCAGTTAAATTTATAGCTCAAAAATATTTCTCTCTCTAATAGAAATTAAAAAGGATAAAAATTAGCCCGAAACTATTAAGAATTGAGCAAAAATACCCCTTGATTAGTTTTTTGCTCAAAGATACCTCTCTCTTAAAATTTTATAAAATTAAAAATACCACTCTTTCTAATGAAAGTGACACTATGCAAGGTACGTGGACAAAAAACACCATATGATTAGTTCACATGAAACCCCCATTTAGGGACCAACAGGTTTTCTCCTTGAATAATAGGCCCAAGATTGAGTAGCCTTTTTTATGTTGAAAGGATTTTACTTCACTTGCAAATGTCTAAAAAAACTATCTCTGATTGATAATTCTGATACATCCTCGTTATCATTGTTGCCCCCTCCTCCTCCTTCAATTAGCATCAGTTTCTCAAGTTCAATAGGATCCAACTCTATAAATTTTTCAAACCTATGAAGCATGTATAGAAGTTGTACATTGCACTGATGTTAACAATGTAACATAATCAACATAAATTATCACTTTGAAGAGAAAATTCAATTGCAGCTATACAAGAAAGTCTTTTTTTTAAATATAGTTTGATTTTAGACTATTCAAATGTCCGATAAAAATCAATTTGAAGATAGATTTTTAATAGAAGAGGGATATTTAAATGATAACGTTAAAATTTTAATGGAGGGGCACTTTTTAACTAAAAATTTACAAAGAGTATTTTTACTCTATTTATGATAGTTTATGAGTATTTTAACTCTTTTTCATTTCTATTAGATAGAGCGGCATTTTTAACTAAAAATTTAACTGAAAAATTTTTTTGAACCAAATTCTAATGAATGAAGATTTTTGCTCTATTTCAAATAGTTCAAAAAATTTTTTATTAAAATAAAAATTAAAAGAGATGATTGAGGTGGAGACTTGTAGACGATCAACCTTCTGCCCAACTACCCAATGTTCAAAAATCCATCTTACATCACTTCCTGTATGAGTATTGAGTACTAGAATAACGCTATACCCCTAAAATCTTCCTCATTAATTTCTCAAAGAAGAAAAAAGCAAAGCAAAAAAAAATGGAAGATCCAAATCTACAATTAGTTGTTGTACCAGCACTTATATCTTTGGTCATTCTATTTTATAATATTCGACTTGCGCTTCAAATTTTAGGACTTACGCATTATGAATATATATCTCTAATTTATGTTTTGGAGCATTTTAGCATACATCATTTTAAATCATACCTTGATTAATTCTTAAAATATTGTTTAGTATTAATAATTCTAAAATAAAGAGACATATAAATAGATTAAAAAATTAATAAGGATTGTGTTAGTCAAGCTATATACCACATTAATTTTATCTTAAGAATGATAAAAAATCTTATCATGATAAATTTAAAAAGAAAGGATAAAGTATGAGTCAAACCACACTTTTAGACTTCATCATGAAACTAAAAAGGGCGGCGAGGAGGGAGGGGTGGGGTGGGATAGAGTTTAACATGACATGTTATGCTGGTTAGAAGAGAATGAGACTTTTATGATGTTTATTATATTTTGAATATTACTCATAATTAAGTAATTTTATAGTCCTAAAAGAATTAAAAATAATTTGAATAAACAATTCACAAAGTACGAATGAATATTCGAAAAATTGATTTGAAATGAGTTGTAATTATCATCTTATTTTTAAATTTTATTTTAAAAAAGTGTTCAGATTAAAATATATTTTTTTCAAATAGAGTAGAAATTTCACCTTATAATATTTGACTTTTTTGAAAAAAAGACAAAAGCAAATCACATCAACCGAGCATACAATTTGAAAAGGTAGTTATAGTCTCACTGAAATTTACGGTGTAATTTTGACTAGCGTTTGAGAGAGAGAATCTGCGAGTACGATTGCACTAAATGCTCTTTTTGTATTGCCTTTTCTGTCCTTTTTTCCTTAAGTTGTCAGTTGTATTTTTTGAAAATTAATTTAATATATTTTAGAAAATTATATTTTATTATATAAATATTTTAAAAGATAGAAATTTAATTATTTAAAATTTATAATTAAATAAATTTTTGTGCAAGGTAGCATTCGGGAAGAGGTTTATTGATGAGGAATTGAAGAATGGAAAAAGGGATTTGGTGAGTGTATTGACGGAGACACAGGCATTGTTGGCGGAGTTCTGTTTAGGAGATTTTTTTCCACATTGGGAGTGGGTTAACTCATTGAGTGGGACAAAGAGGAGATTGATGAAGAATTTGAAGGATTTGAGAGTGGTGTGTGATGAGATTATAGAAGAGCATGTGATCAAAAGGAGAGAGCTTCAAAACAGCGATGCTTCCGAGGACTTTGTTGATGTATTGCTGAGGGTTCAGAAAAGGGATAATCTTCAAGTGCCCATCACTGGTGATAACCTCAAACCGCTTTATACTGGTATTTACAAACTACTTCAATACAACTAAACAAAATATTACTAGTATTTTTTAATTAAAATTTAGACACAATGTGATAAGTGAAGGCAAGCCATATAATATAACTATGAAATTATATATAATTGGTGTGTATATTTATAATATTTTTAAGTATAAGAAGTTGAAAAATAATATAAAATTTTTTTAATAAAAAATGTATTTAAAAAGAAATATGATGATAAAAAACGTACAAATAAAGGTATGTATGTATTTAAAAAGAAATATGATGATAAAAAACGTACAAATAAAGGTATGTATACTAATATACCTCTGATGATTAATATTTAAAACCAAAAATCTCTACCCCTCTCTTTGCCTTCGGTAATAGAAAGTATTGCCTCCGTATAACCTAATTTGATTTGATACGGAGTTTAAAAAAATTGACTTTGTGATTGTAAATTAAATTTGTATCAAATATATTAAATATCCTTTAATCTTATAAAAAGTTGAAAATAAAATATTGTCCAAAAAAAATTATTTATTACAACAGACTAAAATAGAAAATAAATTTTTTTTTTTAAAGGAAGAAAGTACTACGATCTGTGACTTGAATCATTGTGTCATCATGAATCAACATATTCAACTCCAATCATAAATAAAAAATGATTATTCAATTTTAACACATTGAAGAAAAGAAGAAGACGGAAGAGAAAAAGGAAGGATAAGAAGAAGAATGAAGACAAATTTTTGAATATTATTTTTGCACAATTTTTTTAATAGCACTAAAAAATTGAACAACAATAATTATAAAAGCTATCTCGTGATAATATATTTTTGTTATATGTCTTCGCTTTATTTTATGCGTTATTATTTGATTTAATATGATATTTAAAAAAATTATTAAAATTTATAGTCAAAAATTATAAATAAATATTTATATAGTT
>JAABOM020092658.1:0-28261 GCA_011800125.2 Solanum clarkiae | reverse complement strand
CTGAGCCCTTGGCATGACGTGGGGGGGGGGGGGCGGGGAATGGGGGTTCATAGTAATACTTACTCGAAAAATAATTTGTTTGCAATAATAATTAAATCTGTAAAAAATGAAGGTTAATGATAAGTAACTTAAGATCGATTAAACTCTCTTTTTCTGACAAATAATTTGAGCAAGAAAGAATAAATTGTGTCGAGAATTAAAATTTGAGTAAAAATAATGATAGTGAAATTTAGATCGATGAAGCTCAATTTTTTTTGCTGATTTAAATTGTTTGAGCTAGAATGAACAAGAAAGACATTATGTTAAAATTAAGAATTTGAATAAAACATAGTGACAAGTAAGAATATAAAGATCCTAAATAGCTTATGTGGAAATCTTAGCTTCCAGTATCCTCCATCAATGGAGATCAAACTTAAGAATGTGAACAAAAGTAAGACTTCATTAAGGAGAGAAACTTTGTTGTATTTCACTGTTACATTGGGAAAAAACTATCAAGTTACAAAGTGATTGCTATGTGCATATATATACACAGAGATGTAAAGCAAATTGCCTAACTGAATTGTCTAACTTGCTTGACTCCTACTTGTGCTACAAGTTAACTAATTGTAACTAACTCAACTAACTTAACTGAATATTGTAATGTATAATCTCATCAACCCCCCTCAAGTTGGAGGTGACGTGATCACTGACAACTTGCTCAAAAGTACATTGTGCTTGACTCCAGTTAGTGCTTTGGTGAAAATGTCCGCCAATTGTGAGTCTGTTGAGATGTGTTTGAGTGCAATCAACCCTTGTTGAAGCTTGTCTCTAACAAAATGACAATCTATCTCTATGTGTTTTGTTCTTTCAAGAAAAACTGGGTTCTTGACAATGTGAACTGCTACTTGGCTGTCACAAAAAAGATGTATAGGCAAAGAGCATGATACTATCAGCTCTTCTAGTAATCTTTCAAACCATACTAGTTCTCCCACTACTTGTCTTATAGCTCTATATTCTACCTCAGCAAATGACAGAGACACTGTGACTTATTTCTTGGACTTCTAGCTGATTGGACTATCACCCATAAGAATCAAGTATCCACTAATGGACTTCTTTGAATCAGGACAAGCTGCCCAGTTTAAGTCACAGTAGACACTAACAATGAACTCAGACTTGTTTGAGATGAAAATTCCTAGTGCAGAATCTTGTTTCAGGTATCTAACGACATGATAAGTAGCCTTTAAGTATGTTCTCTTGGTGACTGCATGAATTGACTGAGATGTTACTATAGGCTATATTCATCTTTGTGTTTGTGAGGAAATCAAGTTTTCAAACCAACTTTCTATAGTGAGAGGGATCTGCCTGTAACTTACCATATGTAGCTTTGAGTTTCTAAGTAGAGTCAAGTGGTGATGTTGTGGTTTTATATTTCATGAGATCAAATTCCTTCAACAGATCAGTAGTGTATTTTCTTTGAGAGATAAGGATACCATCTTGTCTGTATAATATCTTCAGGGCTTGCTGTGGGACTCCTCTGCCCCTTTGACTCAATGGGTAAGGGGCTGTTGGATGGTGAAGTCCAGGGCCGCTTTACAGTCCTAAGAAGTAGTATAGTTTTCCAAGATATTTTATCTTGAACTGATCATATAGGAATGCCTTCAGGGAGTTGATTTCCTCTAAATCAATACCAGTCAGGATTATGTCATCCATATACACAACAACAAACACTTAAAAATGTCTATTTTTCTTGTAGAATAGTGAGTAGTCACTATTTGAGTGTCTGTAGCCTCTTGAACATAAGCTACTTGTCAGCTTATTATACCATTGTCTACTGGCTTGCTTCAGCCCATATAGTGACTTTTTAAGTCTGCAAACATATTGGTGTTGTTCACTATAAGTCCTTGTGGCAATGCCATGTAAACTTCCTCATGCAAATCACCATATAGGAAAGCATTGTTTACATCCAATTGGTATATGTTCCAGCCCCTCTTTACTGATAAGAAAATTAAAGTCCTAACAGTGGTCATTTTAACCACGGTGAGAATGTCTCAGTGTAGTCCACTCTATCTTGTTGAGTGTAGCCCTTCACTACTAATCTAGCCTTAAATCTTTTCACACTTTCATTTACTTTGTGCTTGAACTTGTATACCCATTTACATCTAATAACATTCTTGCCTTGAGGTAGGGGCACCAGTTCCTATGTGTCATTTGCATATAGTGCCTCAAACTCTTGTGTCATTGCCATTTGCCAGGCAAGATTCAGAATTGCCTCTTCAAATGAGGAAGGTTCACACTCATGTGAAATGTGCTTCATTTATTATTAACTATTAGAAAATAGTGTAGTGAAACAAATATGGTCATGGTTTGGAACAAGAGAAGTGAGGGAATGATATGGATGAGAAGTGTCGGATGTAGTTACAGAAGAGTATAGTTTAGATTGTAGTCGTTTTCCTTCCAGTAATTAAGAGTATGAACTGATTTGGTTGATCTTTTGGGTGCAATTACTAGTAGGACATCATCAAAGGCATTAATATTTAGACTAGGTGAAGATGGGCAGTGGTCTAAGGTTTATGGTTGTGATTGTGCATTTGGACTTAGTGTATTTTCATTAAAACTATCACCTACTTGGTCATCCGTGACTTCATGTGATGCATTTGTTTCTAATAAATCATCATCAACAAAGAAGTTATATGAGCTAGACTTGCAAGGCAATTTGTGAACTAGTAATTTTAAAATGAAATCAAAACTAGAACCAACAGGAGCCATGACAACAGGAAAAATGGTCTCATGAAAAGTGACATCCCTAGACACGTGAAATTTTTTGGTAGCCAAATCAAGAACCTTGTAGCCTTTTGTATTGAAGGGATAGACAACAAAGATGTGAGGAGTTGTTGTGGGTTCAAACCTGTCTTCGTGTGTCTTTAAGGTCGTGGAAAAACAAAGGCAACCAAAACTTCTAAGAAGAGAATAAGTAGGTTTTCTTTGGTAAAATAACTCATAAAGAGATTTATTCTGCAATAGTTTGTTGGATAGTCTATTAATATTATAAGTGGCAGTCAAGATACGTTCTCCCCAAAACTTCACAGGTAACTTTGATTGAAAAAGGAGTGCCCTTGTTGTTTCTAAAAGATACTTGTGTTTTCTTTTCACCACACCAATTTGTTATGGTGTGTATGGACATGATTTTTGATGCACTATTCCTTTCTCTTGGAAAAAACTAGTTGCTTCACTACTGGAGAATTCAAGACCATTGTCAGACTTTTAATTTGGTTTGGAACTAGTTTTCTATGAGGGATATGAAGGCTTTCACAACTTGTAGGGCATTATTTTTGCATCTAATAGACTGTGTCCAAGTTGACCTACTGTGGTCATCTACCATGGTTAAGAAGTAATTGTAACCATCACAGGTAGGTACATGATATGGTCCCTATAGGTCAATGTGTAGTAGTTCAAATATGTTGCTGGCAACATTAGTACTCTCTTGAAAAGGAATTTTAGCTTGTCTTGCCATAGGACATATTGTGCAACTAAAAGGTTGTTTAGGGAAAAATTTATAGGTATAGTGGATATACTATTCAATTTTACAATTAGTATATATTCTAATCTTGCATGCCATAGAAATTCAGTGTCATGTGTATGAGATGCAGAAGCAGATTTATCAATAGAAAAAGACTTATTTATAGAAAAGGGATCAACAACAGAACAATCTCCTTTATTAATAGTTGGGAAGTATTTAATAATAGATGATATTGAAGCTTGACTTGTATTTTTGTCTGATAGTTTTTTACAATTTTCTAAGGAAGAAACAAATTCACAATTTGAAAGATGGCAGTTGACATGGGATAATGGACCACCTTCAGAAGATGCATAATAGTTGTGGCATTTTGGACACATGATGTACAGACCATTCTTAGTTCTACCAAGCTGCAGAGGCCTCTTCAGAAGGGCCCTGCAACAAGCAAGAAAGAGTATTAAAACTGACTATGCCTTTGAGTTGCAAGGATAGAAAATGAATTGAAATCAAGTTGAACTTAGAGCTAAGCACAAAAACACTTTGTATAGAGTTAAAACTAGATTCAAATATGCATCTCCAATCTCAATCACTTTAACTTTGTAACTACTTGATAGGGTCACTAGAAATGGATATGAAAGTATTTTAATATTTATGAGGTTGTGATTCCCCTGAGTGTATGATCCAAGAGTCTTCAGTTAATCTAGCATATTTACATGATATGTCACCTATCTCAGTTATTGAAGAATAGCAAGAGAGTATACCTGCCAAGTTTACAACTCCAGTTAGTGAGTTATCTGAGTTATTACAGACATTCCCAACTTGCAGAATTTCCAAAAGACTGAATAATTTCTCATATCGATCTTTTGAAAGATTTATTGGTATATGACTTTACTATTGAAAACTCATCTCACACTGATTCCTTTCCACCTTAGATGGACACGCATTTGCTGCATATCCTGAGCTTCTCCCTTTGGGTAACTTTGAACTTGTTGGATAGCCATGAAGTGTGTAACATCTATCCTTGGTGTGACGAGATTTCTAACAATAGTCACAAAACAAGTTGGACGTATTTTGTAGGAAGGAGTTACAGTGTTGGAACTGCTAGAGCTAGTTACACTTCTTTTATTGGAACTGTAATTTGTCTGGAAGCCTTTCCCATGGTGACTTGATGCAGAAACATTGAGAGAAGTGAAAGTCAAGACATTGTGATTGTGAGGTCTCACTTCCCTTTGCTTCTCCTCCTATAACAATATAGAGAAAACTTGTGCCATGCTGGGCAAAACACTCATCATGAAAATATTGCCTCTTATGGGAACGTAAATTGATCTTAGGCGTATTTATATCCTAACTAAGCAAACGTCCCATAACTAGAGTTATGTTCAAGGGTAAATTCATAGAGTTTTAGGTGTTTTAATAGAATTTTTGTGTATTTTGAGTAAATTCATAGAGTTTTAGGTGTTTTAATAGGATTTTTGTGTATTTTGTTAATACTGGACAAATTACGCCTCGGGGTTGTATTTTTATTGATTTTTATCATATTTTGAGGATCTGGAATAACACCCGTAGCAAAGAAGACAATCCATACAAGAAAACAAGAAGAGAAAAACTTCAACACTTGGTCCGCGACCAAGGCGCGTCGCGGACAAGTGTTTTTATGCTGGAAATTAACAAGTCAACAAAGTAGGTAAAAATTTTACCCAATTAGCACTAGTCCGCATCACGGACTAGTGTAAAAAGGTGGAAAAATTCATCCAGTCAAAATTATACGCAATGATTGATTAAAATAATATTAGTCCACGTCGGGGGCTTAAGGGAAAACGCGTTAAAAGTCAGATTTTTGGGCTATAAAAGTCATGATTAGCTTGCTTAACCTAATTTCTTGTCTAAGTTTTGAGAAGGAGAAGCTTTTGAGGCAGCTGTAACTTGCAGAAGATATTTTGAGTTAGTTTTGTTTTCATTTCATTGTATGTTGATGTATTTCATTATATTCTTGTTGTATAAGATTAGTATGTGTGGCTAACCTTTCCATTTTCTGGGATTGTAGCCATAGACCATGTTTCAATCTTTTTATTTTGATGCTTATGAATGGGTTTTGTGATTATTCTTACATTATTTAAATCTATATTTCTTAGCTTGATCACTTATGAAATGAATATGTTATGCATTATGAATTTGAAAGATGTTGGAATGCATAAGAACACAAGAATGTAAGGAGTTTGTAAAACTAAAATGTTAGATTGATTTGTGTGTAAGAGAATTGTGCCAACTACTTATACACCATACTTGATTTAACAATACAGGAAGAAAATATTAATGCATTCTTATTTACTTGTCAATCCCCTCTCAACAATGTAGTTAGGCAAATAATAGGAATAGACCGACAGAGGTGTGCAACCTTGTTTAGGTAATTCAAACCTGTGAATCAGCAATTTGCTGCCCAAATATCAACAACAACAATACCCAGTAAAATCTCATAAGTGGGGTCTGGGGAGGGTAGAATATACGCAGACCTTACCACTACCATAGAAGTAGAGAGACTGTTTCCTGGGAACCCTTATCTCAAAACCCGTAAGCAAGAAAAAAACTAGATATAACAAAAGGAAGGGAAGGGAACAGAAAAGAGCGACTAATATTGACAGTATGTAATAATATAAACTAACACACAACATGATAGGTAAAGCAAACACATGACAAAAAAACACCTAACCCTACCATTAGCCTACTACTCTAATTCGCGACCTTCACTTTTTTCTATCTAAGGTCATGTCCTCAGTAAGATCAAGTTCCGTCATATCCTGTCTAATCACCTCCCCTCAGTACTTCTTCGGCCTACCTCTACCCCTCCGAGTATCTCCAAAAACCAACCTATCGCATCTCCTAACAGGGTCATCGGTACTCCTTCTCTGCACATGTCCAAACCATTGCAGTCGCGCTTCCCTCATCTTTTCGACCACCGGGGCCACCCCTAGCTTCTCCCGGATGGTCTCACTCCTAACCTTGTCACTCCTGGTTAAATTTGTTGCCCAAACATAAGTATTAAATTTAAGATTAATATGGCGTCGTTAACGTTAAAATCCCAAAATCTTGCAATAATGGATTTTCAAAATACAAAATAAATAGAATCTTATTTTATTACAAAATCACTGGTTTAGTTTCAAGTCAAGTTATTTAATACACAATTGAATAACTTAAATTTTTATCGCATAACTTAGAAGATTAAAAATTTACATTAAATCCCTTGGGTACGATAATCTGATCCTTAAATTAAGACCACTATATTACTTGTTTTGACCATGTGCACTTACGTTGCTAGGAGGCGATAAGTTTTTGGTGCCATTCCGGGGGATTTAAATTATAAATTGAGTAATTTTCTAAGTTTTTGTGCTTTGTGGTGTTCAGTACATCTGATCTTAGTTGTCTTAGTTATGCAGAAAAAATTATTTCTAAGCTGGAGGAGCAAGACTTATACTTTCGTCAATCTAAGAGGGGAGGAGGTGTCTTGTTTCAAACTCCGCTAATTGAAATCATTGAACAAGAAAATATAACAGAGACTAAGGAAAAAATTGATCCTATCGAAGAAGATATGGCAGAACAAAATCCACCTGCACTACCAGCACTTAGGACAGTTAGAGATATGGTCATCCTAGAACCACCAATGTCACTAGTTGTTTCGCATAACCAGAACCCAGTGGTCATTGGGAGCTTAAGCAAAATATTGTTCAATTGCTACACTCAACGGGGCAGTTTACCGGGCTGCCACATGAAGATCCACAGGTACATCTTCAAAATTATTTAGAAATTACTGACACTTTTATTCCTATAGGAGTAAATCGAGATTATGTGCGGATGACCTGGTTTCCCTTCTCACTGTTGGGGGAAGTAAGGAGGTGGCTGCAAATTGAACCACCAAACTCTATTACTTCATCGGATGATCCTTCTAGAAAGTTTCTAATTCGATTCTTCCCATCCGGTAAGACGGCCAAAATAAGGAGCGAAATCTTAAGCTTTAAACAAAGGCTGGGAGAGAATTTATACCAAGCATGGGACAGGTTTAAAACTTTACTTATTAATTGTCCCCATCATTGCCAATCTAGCAAAGTGTTAGTCCATACCTTCATTGAAGGATTGAAACCAAATGTAAGACTCTTCTTGATTCTGCTGAAAGAGAACAAGCTTTGGAAAAGACATATGATGAGTTGTATACATATCTTTATCGTATAGCTCAACGAAATCCCGAGTGGAAATGGGGATCAAGTCGACCCGCAGTTCATAAGCAAGCTGGTATGTTAGAAATTGACACTATTACTTCTTTGCAGGCACAAATTTCTGCTATGCAAAATATGACAACGACCCAATTCAACAACTTGTCGATAGGTTAACAAACCGTACCAGTGAATATGGTAAAACAACAACAACAAAATAATTGGTGTGATGTTTGTGGAGGAGACCACACTGTTGAATTTTGTGGCTCAAATTCGGAAGCAGTAAATTTTGTGAGAAATGCAAATAGAGGTGGATACCAAAGATTCAGGAATTCCAACAACCAAATTGGAGGAGTCATCCTAACTTCTCTTGGGGTGGTAACCAACAAAATCAAGGACAATCTCAACAATGAACACAAGAAGGCCAAACATACTATAATCAATAAATACACCAACCAGCAAAGCATGCCAATCCGAAAAACATGTCAGATAGTGAAGTTCTAAGGCGAACTTTGGCAAACCAAAAGTGGCAAGAAGAGGAGATCCAAAGACAAAAACAAAATTTTCAAATTTTGAAGAGGCAATTGGGGCAATTGGCAAGTTCAATGAACTCAAGACCCCAAGGAGGTTTGCCGGGTGATACAGACCCAAATCCCAAGCAAGTTCATTCCGTAAGCACTAGAAGTGGAAGGCCATTGACTGAGTTAGTTCTTAAGAAGAAAAATGTGGCCGAACCAAGTGGTATTCAAAATAAGGAAACTGGAAGCCCTAGCACGTCCACTGATAAGGCAATTCCATTACCTAAGCCACCGGTTTCATTTCCCCAAAAGCTGAAAAAGAAGGAGGATGAATGTTTCCAAAAATTCATCAAGCTCCTAAAAGATGCACAAATTAATTTACCACTTATTGATGTTTTGCAACAAAATCTAAAATATGCCAAGTATGTGAAAGACATTGTGGCCAATAAGAACAAGTTGGCGGAATATGTAATAGTAGCACTCACCAAAGAATGTAGCTCTAAAATCTTGAATAGAGCACAATTTCCAACAAAGGTGAAGGATCTCGAAAGTTTCACGATGGGAGCTGCTTGAATGCTAAGGGATTATGCGACCTTGGTGTGAGCATAAATCTTATGCCAAGTTCATTGTTTTCAAAGTTGGGACTTGGCAAACCAAAGCCCACTACAATTATGCTGCAATTGGCGGATAGATCAATGGCGAGGCCCAAAGGTCTTATTGAGGATGTCTTAGTTTAAGCGTGATCCCTCATTTTCCCCGTGGACTTTGTCATCCTTGATTTCAAACCCGACCCGAAAGTTCCTTTCATACTTGGTCATCCATTCTTAGCGACAGGAGGGGCATGGATTGATGTGGCTGTAGGGAAGATCACTATGAGCCCATGATAAAATTGAATTTTTTGATGTGTATAAGGCCATGAAGTTTCCTGTTGCATATAAGGATCTGGAAGGCATCATAGTGATAGACACAACGGCAGTAGTAAGCCAAGTAGAGGTTCAAAACCCGCTAGCAAGAGTGTTGCTAAATCAAGGGCTAATGGATGACGTAGAGGCTCTTGAGATAGAAAGTGTGCTAAACAATAATGCAAGTATGTTCAAAATGGGGGGTTACACCTTTAAGTAGGGTGTTAGGGCCTCCACCTAAACCATCAATCGAAGAGCCACCAAAGCTTGAATTGAAGTTGTTACCTTCACATCTAAGGTATATTTTTCTTGGAGAAAATGATATTTTATTTGTGATTTTGTCTGCTTCATTGACTACATCTCAGGTAGAAGATGTTGTCGTGGTATTTAAGAAGAGAAAAAGAGCCATAGGGTGGCAAATGTCAGACATCCATGTCATCAGTCCAGCGTTGTGTATGCATCGAATTTTCATGGAGGAAAGTCATAAACTAGTGGCGCAACCACAAAGACAGCTGAACCCAATCATGAAGGATGTGGTGAAGAAAAAGGTAATCAAGTGGTTAGATGTGGGAATTATTTTTCACATCTCCAATAGCAAATAGGTCAGCCCGACATTTGAGACATTAAGGAAGAAGTTGATTGAGGCACCAATCTTGCAAGCACCGAATTGGGAACTACCGTTTGAGCTCATGTGTGATGTAAGTGATACGACAGTAGGTGTTGTTTTGGGACATCGAAAGAAAAAGGTGTTCCATTCCATATACTATGTGAGCAAAACTCTTGATTCAGCTCAAAGTAACTACATAGTTACAAAAAAAGAGATGCTCGCATTAGTATATGCGTTTGATAAATTTAGGTCTTATTTGGTGGGCACCAAAATCATCGTTTTCACTGATCATGCTGCTTTCCAGTAATTGTAATAAGAAGGATGCAAAACCAAGGATCATTAGGTGGAATTTTTTCTCCAAGAATTTGATATAGAGATCAAAGATTGAAAAGGGAGCGAAAATCAAAATGACGACCCTCTCTCCCGATTGAAAAATGATGCTCACAGAGGTGAGCAAATGCAAATCAAAGAAGAATTCCCTGATGAACAATTGTTGGAACTTGAAGTTGAAGAGATACCATGGTATACAAACATTTTCAACTATTTGGTAACTGGAGTTTCTCCCCCAAATTCCAATCATCAACAATGCAAGCGATTAACTCATGACTCTAGGGCTTACATATGGGATGAGCCCAATCTTTTCAAGCAACGGGCTGATGGTATGGTACAAAGGTGTGTTCCCAAAGCTGAGATGTAGCAAATTCTAAAAAGGTGCCATTCTTCACCATACGATGGTCATTACGGAGATAAACACATAGCTCACAAGGTACTTCAATCTAGTTTCTTTTGGCCAACTCTATTTAAGGACGCTGTGAATTTTGTAAAATCTTGTGATACTTGTCAAAAGATTGGAACTATCTCTAGGAGTCATGAGATGCCTCTTAATAACATTTTGGAGGTGAAAATCTTTGATGTATGGGGTATGGACTTCATGAGTCTATTTCCACCCTCTTTTGGCAACACTTACATCTTGGTCGCAGTTGATTATGTGTCCAAATAGGTAGAAGCCGTAACTTTACCCACCAATGATTCCAAGGTTGTAAGTTCTTGAAGAAGCACATTTTTACTCACTTTGGTACACTAAGAGCCATCATTAGTGATGGTGGGTGGTACACACTTCATTAACCAAACAGTGAAGAATCTTCTCGCCAAGTATGGCATGAGACACAGGGTCACCACAACTTACCATCCACAAACAAGTGGCCAAGTCAAGGTGTCTAATTGTGAGGTGAAGCAAATTCTGCAAAAGGTGGTAAATGCTACTCAAAAAGATTGGGCTATCAAACTTGATGAAGCACTTTGGGCTTACCGAATTTCCTACAAGACACCCATTAGCATATCTCCATATAGGTTAGTATATGGTAAGGCTTGTCATCTTCTAGTGGAGCTCGAGCACCAAGCTTATTAGGAGATTAAAAAGCTAAATCTTGATCCCGAGCTTGCTAGAACAAAGAGATTGGTACAGTTGGAAGAGTTAGAAAATTTCCGATTCCAAGCATATGAAAATGCTAAACTCTACAAAGAGAAGACCAAGTGGTGACATGATCGGCATATCATCAAGCACACTTTTGAGCTGGGCCAACAGGTATTACTCTTTAACTCTCTCTTGAAACTGTTTTCAAGTAAGTTGCGGTTAAAATGGAGCGGGCCCTACATGGTAGTATCCTTTACACCACATGGAGCGATGGAATTGAAGGACGAGACCTCCAACTAAACTTTTTTGATAAACGGTCAGCGTGTCACAAACTACTATGGTGAAGGCACAAACAAGTTTGAGGAGGCCATTGAGTTGGCCAGAGATGAGTGAGTTCATGATACGTCATGCCGCGATGTTAAATCAAGCGCTACACGGGAGGCAACCGGTGGTGAATTGATGTTTTTATAATTATTTTTCTTTTTGAGTATTTTTGAATTTCC
This sequence comes from Solanum clarkiae, assembly GCA_011800125.2. NCBI lineage: Eukaryota > Viridiplantae > Streptophyta > Magnoliopsida > Solanales > Solanaceae > Solanum > Solanum clarkiae. Next base: position 16,622 of record JAABOM020092658.1, on the reverse strand, counting down.
AATAAATAAACTTAAAAAAATGTATTTTTTATGACTTTAAACCCCAAAAATCAGAAAACAAAATTTTACACAAAATACACTAGTCCGCGACCAAGGCGTGTCGCAGACTAGGTGTCAAAGTTGTGAAAAATTTTTATCTTTAATTCCCGTAGATTCGTTGGATATTATTTTGATTTTTTTAGTTAAAATCAATTTTTGTAGCATATTTCAAAATGTTTAGGTGCGGGGTCAATTTTTTCAAGCCCCTATGAAATTTTTTAAAAAAATTAATCCAGCCAGCCAACTTTTCGCGTCCCTGCCGAGATGGGGGGAGGGGGGGGGCGTAGCTGTGTCCAAAAACTTTGATGAAATTTTTTTTTCAAATGCACCTTCGCGCCCAAGGCGCGACACGCTAAGGGCACGTAAGGTGTATTTTTGCTGATCCGACCCGGCCCAGCTCCTTTTTAAATCCCCAATTTCATTTTATGTCCCCTTTTTCACCATAAACCTAACCCGTCTTCCCCTTCACCCCAATTTTCTATTGAACTTTCTCCCTCTTAAGATTCAAAGCCGCGACGCACACATATAAATTTCACAAGCTATGCATCAAGCTTCCAGTCTTCTTTAAAACAAGTAAGTTCCTCTTTATTATTTTCTTATTCTTAAGGGAAAGTTGCTTAATTCTGTTTATTTTTGTGATGACTTGTGAAATGGGTTTAATGTTTTTTCAAAGATTATTGTTAGATTATTCATAAGTGTGCCAAATTTGGGGCCTGATATCTTATGTTGTGCAAATCGTTATTCATCTTCATGCTTCTTGAGACCCTAGGCCGAATTGCTAGAAGAAATTTGGGAAACTTTGAGAACTTGGACCTTGATTTTAAAGTATGATAGATACAGAATATTATTTTCAACTTATGCCATGATTCAAGTATATGCTTCTAGTCATCTTCCCCCTCCCATGTTGCACTGTGTTTGGATGTAGTTTTTACTGCTATATTATGTTGAAATTGTTAGAGATGGGGTAACTAAGAACTGAAAAGAAGAGCAGTCTAGTGTAGTAGTGGTTTTTTGTGTAATGTAAAGAGATACTGTTTAGCTGTTTGCATTTATGGGATCATAGTACGAACATTTTCTTGTTCCTCAAATGTGAGGTTGATTTTCTCCTCTAGGGATGAACATGTATCCTCATGGGTTGTGATATCCTTAACTTTGCATCCTTAGTTCTTTGGTTGTTGTGAGTATTCTCTTATGCTCTCACATCTTAGCATAAGAAATTGCAGAAAGTAAATGCTTTTTTGATAAAAGTTGAACCAACAGTTACTTGTTTTTGTGCTAATACTTTTGGGTAATTGAATAATCAACTTTGTTTTATTATTCATTTGGATGGGATAATGCCAAAACTCAAAAGGATAACGTTCATGTTGTGTGCTCACATTTGATTCCCATAAACTGCAATGGTTTAATTCTTATGCTTTGAATGCTTTCATTGATTTGAGCAATAGGGAATTAAAAAAAAATCTAGTAACTTTAGGGACAGTGGATATTATCGCGTTGTCAAACTGAATGGGCTGATACAGACATTTAGGTTTGGGATTGACTGTGCGACTCATTGTTGAAATCCTAGTCCCTCACTTGCTTGCATTTTCTTGATAATCTAATAATCTTACATTTAAGAAAGCGACAACTATCTAGTTGTTCAAAACTAAGGAACTAGGGCTATGTTCTATTTAAGGGTACAAAAATAAGGATTATCATGCTTAAAATTGACAACACTAGGACTGCTTGCCTGACTGAGATTAGGTTATTCACAGTTTTGTGTTAAAATTTGAAGACAGTTTATTGATCACTTTGCTGAGTCAAAGGATTGTTCCTGTACCAGTGTCTTGTGCTTACATGTTGGTGTCTCGTTAGGTCTTGCTTCTCTTTGTTTCTTTTATACATAATTGCTAACGAAGGGGCATCTACAAACTAGCTATGAATGGCTGTAAATGGTTTCAGGTTGTTGTTGAGTTGAAAATAGATAGTCGGGGTTAATAATGTCATGTGGTATTGAAATTAGATTGTACTGGATTATGCTGAATTTGTCTGAACTTCCTAATTTTCGTAATTTTTGAGTTTACTTCATGAAAGTTATAAAGTATAAAGGATTGATTAATTTTTCAAAAATGATATGATGGCCTATTTGCTGCTGTCTTTTAATGCGGACCCTGTGAATGTGATGTGTTGTTTAATATGAGGGATCATGTTGCTGACAATTGTAGTGGAGGAATTAAATGGAGTTGGGAAGTATGAGTACCTTCTTACTAACTGCTTTGAAATTAAGTGTGGGGTTGCTTATGTGTTCGGCATGGGGTTGTATATTCTCTCTTTTTCCATACATTCATGCTATCTCCTTGTCTTTGCAGGATATTATGGCTTCTGGAGGTAGACAAATAGGCCAACCATGTGGAGTTGGGGCTGTGAACAGGAGACGGAGGCCTAGGGACATCCCGACAGTCTCGAAAGGCCTCGTACATAAGAGGAGGATATTCCGATATGGTCTGAACATAGTCAATAGGGATGGGTAATGGTGGTATAAATCTCATAATGAGATGAAGAACTTCCATGACTTTCCTATTGATGCCGACTCATTGTCTGAGTTGTACCCTAACATACACCAGCGGTGCTTGAATTTCCATCTCCACTTTCTATTCGAGCAGCCCCGGCCATGTAATCTGAGCATAGTTAGTGAATTTTGTACCAATATGAGCAAGGACCCGCGCACCCGCCAAGCCAATGTGCGAGGCGTCATGGTTGATTTCACTCCATTAGCAATCAATGATATCATCGACACTCGCTCTGATGTGATTCCAAATGCATTCGACGAGTTATTGAAGCATCCACCTTATCAGTCCACCGTGACACACTTAGCAGGCCACAGTCGACTGCTAGATGGACACGCCATGCTTACCTAGGTTTCCACCAGCCCCTTCCATTTGGGCATCTCAACAAGGATGCCCGTGTTTGGGTGAAGATCGTGACCCATAGTATCTTTCCTTGTCAACATTTTACTGAGGTCACGAGGGATAGGGTGTGCCTGGTATACGCCCTGATAACAGAGATGGAGCTGAACATTGGGTTAGTAATTAAGTCGGCCATGAGGAAAGCCCGGACACACAAAGTCCGCAGGTATGCCTTTATAGTATTATTACTGAGCTTTGTCTACGTGCAGGTGTGCCTACAGAGGATTTTGACTACTTCCCTCACATTGAGGCATCACCCTACATCGTCACCAGTGTTCAGGGGCCGGAGGTGGGTACACGCCCCATTCTTAATATGGCAGAGCGTAATCGCCTGGATGAGCTGATCCAAGTGAGGATGTTCGGGCTGGAGATGCTTAGGCATAGGACAGGTGGCCACCCGTCCACACTAGAGGAGCTTGCAGAGGTTGAGGCCCAGTACCCATTAAATGATCATGCTCGTGCACTATTGGGACTCCGGTCTCAGTTTGTAGAGCCTATCAATGATTATATCCTCTCTGACCCTGATACAAACAAGAGCGACATGGAGGATGATGAGAAAGAGGTTGACGAATTGAGCCACTCGAACTGGAGAATTGAGCACCCACTCCCCATTCCATGGGTTCATTATGGTTAGCATTGAGGAAAGTGTTATTATTTAAGTGTGGGTGGGGAACTTTATGTTACTGATGCATGCTACTACTTGCTACTCTACTTGTTTATTTTTGGCATGCTGATTTCGCTTTTATTTTTGGACGTCTTTAGTTTCTTCTATTTTTGTAATTACTAATATTTGTTATGTGTTTAAAAGTAGCTAAGTACAACAACAACAACAACAACATACCCAGTGAAATCCCACAAGTGGGGCTTTAAAAGTAGCTAAGTATATGTTATTATTGTATTTCAGCATAATTATTCTCTTTAATAGTCATAGTTGAGTGACATTACCCTATGACGGATGCTTGACGACCGTCCTGAGGGTAAATGGTCAAATTGTGCATCATTTTAAAGTGTCAGTAGCATGAAGAAATATTCATTATATGTGAATCATGTGAACTAAGATAACATAAATTCTTGAATCGCTAGTAGCTAATACTTGAAATTCGTACTTGATGAATATACTTAATTTTGAATTCATGATAATTATGTGATAGTGAATCTAGTGTTGCCTTATGATGAAAATGTGCCATGTGATAGTGAGTTGAATTGCTAGTCTATGTTGTTATAGCTGCTAGAACTTGCCAGGTATGTTAAATTAACTTAGTAGATATTGAATTTAAGGAAAAGGATCTAGGTATTTTTTTGGTAGCCGTAATATTTTGTGACTGTTTATCCATGAAACATCCTAGTTAGCCCCTTTGGGCTTTAGACTTTTTCTTTGATTAGCCATATTTCAAGCCAAATCCCTTCTTTGACTTGTAACGTTGTTTGATCCTAAATCTTAAGTGCTTTAGCACCGAAAGCTAACGAAAATAGAAGCTGGAATGGAACCTAAGAAATTAAAGGTTTATGGTATAGGGGATATTATTCAAAAAATAAAAATGAAAAAAAATACAGAAAACCTAAAAATAAATTGTCTGGAAATATTTGCTGGTACTTTTAAATATGGAAAGCAGGAAAATAAATAAAGGATGTTGAAGTGAGAAGGATTAGAGTTCAAAAGAAGTGAAAATGGGGTAGTGTAAGCTATAAGCGCTTGTAAAATGAGCCTTGACAGCTATATCTAAAAAAATATATCCCACCAGCCCTTAGCCTATATTACAACCAGATAAAAGATCTAACTAAACCTTTAAAGGCAATTCTAGCTATGTTAAGTTTAAACATTAAGGGCAAGTTTGGAGTAACTAGAAGCAACATAAGATTTCTTTTGTGAGAGGGAGAGTTGATTGTGTACCCAAGTATAATCTTCTTTTAGGAGTTTAATTGTGTGCATGGGTAATTCTTCTAGTGAGGGCACATGATCATGTAAGGTTGGCAACTAGGTGAAGCTGTAACTAAAATTCTGCATGAATCCGCATCAATTCATTAAAGTACCTATGAAAGTTGGTGTTGCTAGTAATCTTGAAAAGTGCTTATCTTGATTTGAAAGGCTTATTCATATAAAGTTTATTATACATACTATCTAGGTGTTTACATACATATGTCTTGATTTTTCTGAGGACGGACAAAACTTTAAGCGTGGGGTGGTGATCATAGGTGTATTTATACACCTAACTAAGCAAACGTCCCATAAAAAGAGTTAAGTTCAAGGGTAAATTCGTAGAGTTTTAGGTATTTTAATAGGATTTTTGTGTATTTTATTAACACTAGACAAATTATACCTCAGGGTTGTGTTTCTATTGATTTTTATCAGATTTTGAGGATCCGAAATAAGACCCAGAGCAAAGAAAGACAATCCATACAAGAAAACAAGAAGAGAAAAACTTCAACACTTGGCCTCGACCAAGGCCCATCGCGGACCAGTATTTTGATGGTGAAAATTAACAAGTAAAAAAAGTAGGTGAAAATTTTACCTAATTAGCACTAGTCCATGTCGCAGATTAGTGTAAAAAGGTGGAAAAATTCGTCCAGTCAACATTTCATGCAAAGATTGATTAAAATAATATTAATCCGAGTCGCGGACTAAAGAAAAATGCGTTAAAAGTCAGATTTTTTGGCTATAAAAGTCATGGTTAGCTTGCTTAACCTAATTTCTTGTCTAAGTTTTGAGAAGGAGAAGCTTTTAAGGCGACTATAACTTGCAGAAGACATTTTGAGTTAGTTTTGTTTTCATTTCATTGTATGTTGATGTATTTTATTATATTCTTGTTGTATAAGATTAGTATATGTGGCTAATCTTTTATTTTCTGGATTGTATGATAATGTTTTAATCTATGAGTTTGACGCTTATGAATGGGTTTTGTGATTGTTCTTACATTATCTAAATCTACATTTCTTAGCTTGATCACCTATGGATTGAATATGTTATGCATTGTGAATTTGAAAGATGTTGGAAAGCATAAGAACACAATAATGTAAGGAGTTTGTTCAACTAAAATGTTAGATTGATTTGTGTGTAAGAGAATTGTGACAACTGTTTATACACCAAGCTTGATTTAAAAATATAGGAAAAAAATATTAATGCATTCTTATTTACTTATCTATCCCCGCTCAACGATGTAGTTAGGCAAATAATAGAAATAGGCCGATAGATGTATGCAACCCTATTTAGGTAATTTCAAACATGTGAATCAACAATTTGCTGGCCAAAAATAAGTATGAAATTTAAGATTAATACAACGTCGTTAAGGTTACAATGTTGGAATCTCGCAATATTGGATTTTCAAAATACAAAATAAATAGAATCTTATTTTATTACAAAATCACTAGTTTAGTTTCAAGTCAAGTTATTTAATATACAATTGAATAAATTAAATTTTTATCGTACTTCAACCATTATCACTTGGTCGATTAACCATTTACATCAAATCCCTTGGGTACGATATGTCGGTCCTTAAACTAAGGCCAGTGTATTACTTGTTTTGACCATGTTCACTTGCATGTGTTGGGAGGCAACATACATCTCATTCAGGCCTATTAAACAATGTTTAATTATTCTGTCTTGTTCTGTCTTATGCATTTTGGTCTTCCCCCTCCCCCACAAGTGCATGCACATGTGCATTGAGAACTCACATCAATGGTATTCATTTCTTCTCACAGTTTTTTCATCTTTTTGTAGTAACTAGTACTGTCCATACTGCCTTATACAAGATCATTAATCTCTTTTTAAAGTTGGTAAAGCTTATATCTATTTGTTTAATCATACCTATCTTCTAATTCCTTCCATAGTTCCTTAGCATTGTTCACATATTACAGGTTGTCTCGCCAATCTGGAGAAAGCGAATTCAGTATCCATGATGGTACCATATCCTCACATCTCTCTCAGTGCATAAAATTTGGATCAGCGGGAGGTGCTTTCACAGTCCTTCCATCAATTAATCCTGTTTTGCATTTATTAGAAAGAGTTTGAAGAACAACTCATCTACAGGATCTATATCCAATACCATCGAATACCACATGTAGAAGAGTGAAACCTGCACCTCTGATGGATGCAAATAGAATGAACTATTGGTATCCATCCTTGTTGTTGAGCTTTGGCTAGTATTTTTATTCTGCCTAGCAGTTTGAGACTCCATTACATCAATCTCAATTTCAAGTTAGGTCAACTTGACAAAATGCAAATGCAATGTAGATATGGACTAAGAACAATAACACGTATGAAGAGAAAGAAAAAAAACCATAAATCAAGCAATTCGATCACAAGTCGGCAATTCTAATCACAAAATCAATAACCCACAAAACAGGAGCCTCACGATTGAAAAACTTGAAAAAAAACATACATGAAGCTCAGTTGAACCTTTAAGGATCTGATACCATGTGGAAATCTGAGCTTCTAGTTTCCTCCATTAATGGAGATCAAACTTAAGAATGTGAACAAAAGAAAGAGCTTATTAAGGAGAGAAACTTTGTTGTATTTCACTGTTGTATTGGGAAGAAAAGTATCAAGTTACAAAATGATCGTTATGTGCATATATATACATAGGGATGTAAAGAAAATTGCCTAACTAAATTGTCTAACTAACTTGACTCCTATTATTGCTACAAGTTAACTAACTATTACTAATTTGTAACTAGCTCAACTAACTCTAACTGAATATTGTGATGTATAATCTCATCAGCTAGTATCATCAAAATTTGATAATCAAGTTCTTGATTATCTGTTACATACCAGTGAATATGAAATGTTTTGTTCCCATATAAGTATTTACTTAAAGAACCAAGAAAAATTATTGATACCGATGTAAAAAAGCTATCATATCATTTGAAAATGACTATTATCCCTGGTACGTAAATAATACACACGTCACACATGCTTGAGATTCAGGTTCTAGACTCAAGCCTAATTAATTTCATACTCGAGATTTATAATTGAGCGATAAGACTTTTGAATATTATATCTTAAACATGTAATAAATGTATATGACTATTTAAGCTTCACATTAAAGGTGAAATAAGAAATTTAACTTAAATTATTTCTGAATTTAAAAAGAGATCATTATTTTATATGGACTAAAAAAATTGATTCACATAAATTAAAATATAATGTAACAAAGATGAGACGACCCAAAAGAGTGCCCAAAAATGTGCCTTGAAAATGCCTAAAATCGTAATTTCCATGTATCTCAAACTTTATGTGTGATATCAAAAGTCAGACTTCATATTCTTGATCAAGGGAAAAAAATTGGGTGGGAAATGAGTATAATCTCGATTTTAGAGCAATCGTAGAAAAAAATAATTTTTTCAAGTTTGCGCAAAACAGTGAGGGTGCTCGATGGTTCCGCGACGTGGACCCATCGCGCACCAGTGTATTTTGGCTGCTAATTTTTCCAAATGTGTCCTAAGGCCTTGGGATCTTGGGCCTAAGTCTTCCTATACATAAAACACCTATACTTAGTCATTTTTCAACCCCATATCATTCAAGACATTCCCTAATACTCACCCAAACACTTAGATTAATATTTCACTCCAAATTTCAAGTCCCAAAACATATCCAGATCTAAGGATTTCACTCATGCTTCAAGTCTCCATCTCCAATCTTCATCAAATTATTCTACAAAGTCAAGGTATGTGAGTTTCGAACCATTGGGTCGTTTCACCCATGGTGACCAAGCTTCCATTTCATCTAATTTGCATGCTTTTAAGTTGATTTTATATATGGGTCTATTTTTATGAATTTGACTATGAACTATGTTGGGGTTTTGTAAAAGTGTTACTGTTTGAGCATGTTTTGAGCTATAAATCTTGGATCTAATTTGAGATTTGAAGAAGAATTTTAATATATATTGTGTGATGGTGTTACCAAGTATTGGTAGGATGATTTACTTCAAGATTTCGTGCATGATTTCACTCTTTAATTTCATGGTTTTACACTAGCATTGCACACCAACCAAGTATTTGATAAAATGTCTGGATTATGCTTCTTGAGTTGTTGAAGGCCTAATGCTTGGCATATGAGATATATGACTTTATGCTAATGAAAGTATGTCATATATATATATATATATAATATATTAATTTAATGCTGAAGTTTAATAGTGTTGTGAGTTGACCAAGCCTAGCTCAGGGGTTTGTAAGCCCGAGTAATCGTATCTAGGGATTGGTACCTTGGCTGCCTTATACAGTGGGTAGTAGGCTCGTATAACCATATTGAGGGGTTGATACCTTATTAACTATATCAAGGGGTTTGTACCTTGGTTGCCTAGTATCAGGAGTAGTAGGCTCGTATAACCATATTGAGGGGTTTGTACCTCATTAACCATATTGAGGGGTTTATACCTCATTTGCCTCTCCAAGGGGGTGGTAGGCTTGGATATTTTATATTGATGGTCATTTGCTACATATGTATTTTATTTTATATAAGCATGGTTTACTTGAAGCATCCTTCATTCATGTCATATTGTTACTACACTATCCATTGTCATATTGTTACTACGCTATCCATTGCCTATGATATTACATTTTGCCTATGTTGTGTATCTATTGTTGCATTACATCCTACATACTTAGTACATTCAAATGTACTAATGCATACTCTATGCGTATATGATGTTACCATATGATGTTACCATGTAGGAACCGGAAGCCCACTTGATCATCCTCCCCCTCCACATGGCTAGTACAATTGTCTCTCAAGCTAGTTGGCGAGTCCTCCATTCTGGGGACAATGTTTATGATCTCATGCTATGTATTAAAAGTATGTTCTCTTACGTATATAGTAACTATGAGGGTGAGCCCGATTGCTTATCTTGGCCCCCACTAAGTATCTGAGTTTTAGAGGTGTTGTTGGAAATGTTATGTATTATGCTATGAGCTTTGACTCTCTCTTGACTCTTGATATTTATGTTATGAAAGTTGCCCCCTTAGCCTAATTTATCCCTATTTACTATCTCTTGTTGACATTTTATTGCTTCTGTGATCAAGGATGTGTAATAATATACTAAGAGGCTTGCTTGGGATCCCTTCGGGTTCCCCATGCGCCGTGTCACGTCTAGGCTATATGCATGGATCGTGAAAAACTTGTTATCAAAAAACTAGGTTGTTAATGGTCCTCGGCATCCAACACACCATGTTGATTACAGTTTTAATTATGGTTGTGTTGTGCATCACAACTATGAGTAAGAGGCTATGAGGTGTTTTAGGAAATCTTCCCCTTCTTCTTACTCTATTTCATGCTATAGAAGTTAAGGTAAGTTTATTGTTCTTTCCTATGCTAGCCATGCCTAACACAAGAGGAAGAATAGATCGCACACTCAAGGAACAATCGGCTCATGGTGAGCTCCAGATGCTCTCACTTTGCTTGCACAAGTTGTGGCTAATCAAGCCAATCAGGGGGCCTAAGTCCCTCGTGCTCCTACTCGAGCATCTAGGCTAGGAGATTTCATGAGGATGAATCCCTCGGAATTCTATAGGACACAGGTGGATGAGGACCTTTAAGAGTTCATTGATGAGGTCTACAAAATTTGGGCTATTATGGTTGTTAGATCGGAAGAGAAGGCAGAGTTGGCGGCTTACCAACTCAAAGGGGCAGCACAAATGTGGTACAATCAATGGAAGGAGGAGAAGGGAATCAATGATGTGGTGCTTTGGGAGAAGTTCAAGGTAGCTTTTCTTAATCGGTTCTTCCCTCTTGAGCTTAGGGAAGCCAAATTGGTGTTAATTTAATGATGAACTTTCATAGTATTGTGAGTTGACCAAGCCTAGCTCGGGGGTTTGTAAGCCCGAGTAACCGTATCTAGGGATTGGTACCTTGGTTGCCTAGTACGGTGGGTAGTAGGCCCGTATAACCATATTGAGAGGTTGGTACCTCATTAACCATATCAAGGGGTTTGTACCTTGGTTGCCTAGTATCGGGAGTAGTAGGCTCGTATAACCATATTGAGGGGTTTGTACCTTATTAAACATATTGAGGGGTTTGTACCTCATTTGCCTCTCCAAGGGGGTGGTAGGCCTGGGATATTTTATATTGATGGTCACTTGCTACACGTGTATTTTATTTTATATAAGCATGGTTTACTTCAAGCATCCTTCATTCATGTCATATTGTTACTACACTATCCATTGTCATATTGTTACTACACTATCCATTGCCTATGATATTGCATTTTGCCTATGTTGCGTATTTATTGTTGCATTATATCCTATATACTTAGTACATTCAAATGTACTAACGCATACTCTATGCGTACATGATGTTACCATATGACGTTACCATGTAGGAACCAGAAGCCCACTTGATCATCCTCCCCCTCCACATGGCTAGTACAATTGTCTCTCAAGCTAGTTGGCGAGTCCTCCATTCTGGGGACAATGTTTATGATCTCATGCTATGTATTAAAAGTATGTTCTCTTACGTATATAGTGACTATGAGGGTGAGCCCGATTGCTTATCTTGGCCCCCACTAAGTATCTGAGTTTTAGAAGTGTTATTGGAAATGTTATGTATTATGCTATGAGCTTTGACTCTCTCTTGACTCTTGATATTTATGTTATGAAAGTTGCCCCTTAGCCCCGTTTATCCCTATTTACTATCTTTTGTTGACATTTTATTGCTTCTGAGATCAAGGATGTGTAATGATATGCTAAGAGGCTTGCTTGGGATCCCTTCGGGTTCCCCATGCGCCGTGTCACGTCTAGGCCATATGCATGGATCATGAAAAAATTGTTATCAAAAAACTAGGTTGTTAATGGTCCTCGGAATCCAACACAACATGTTGATTAGAGTTTTAATTATGGTTGTGTTGTGCATCACAACTATGAGTAAGAGGCTATGAGGTGTTTTAGGAAATGTTCCCCTTCTTCTTACTCTATGTCATGCTGTAGAAGTTAAGGTAAGTTTATTGTTCTTTCCTATGCTAGACCATGCCTAACACAAGAGGAATAAGAGCTCGTGCACTCGAGGAACAATCGACTCATGATGAGCTCCAAATGCTCTCACTTTGCTTGCACAAGTTGTGGCTAATCAAGCCAATCAAGGGGCCTAAGTCCCTCATGCTCCTACTCTGGCATCTGGGCTAGGAGATTTCATGAGGATGAATCCCTCGGAATTCTATAGGACACAGGTGGATGAGGACCCTCAAGAGTTCATTGATGAGGTCTACAAAATTTTGGCTATTATGGTTGTTAGATCGGAAGAGAAGGCAGAGTTGGTGGCTTACCAACTCAAAGGGGCAGCACAAATATGGTACAATCAATGGAAGAAGGCGAAGGGAATCAATGATGTGGTGCTTTGGGAGAAGTTCAAGGTAGCTTTTTTTAATCGGTTCTTCCCTCTTGAGCTTAAGGAAGCTAAATTGGTGGAGTTCATGAACTTAAAACAAGGACCTATGAGTGTGAGGGAGTATGCCCTCAAGTTCAACCAACTTTCAAAATATGCTCCACATTTGGTGGCCGACTCAAGGTCTAGAATGAATAAATTTATGGTGGGAGTATCCGACTTGGTGAGTGAGGAGTGTCGGTTTGCTATGTTGATTAGTGACATGGATTTGTCCTATTTGATGACCTATGCTGAACAAATGGAGGAGGAAAAGTTGAGGAAGAGGAGGAGTAATGAAGCCAAGAGGGTCCATTTTGAAGGATAGTTCCAAAGTAGCAAGGGTGACCGGTCTCATCAAGGCCAAGGATCTTCTCATGCCCCCTATAGGAGGTTTGCTAATGACATCCCAAGGTCCCAAGGTGATGGTACTGTGGGTCCTATCGATGTGTGTCTGAAGTATGGTAAGGATCATGTTGGCCATGCTTGAGGAATACCGATACTTGTTGTGGTTGTGGGGAGATAGGGCATAAGGCAATGGATTTTCCCCGAAATCACAACAAAGGTAAGGATGTTCGTCCTCAAGGTCGGGGTGCCAATGTGGTTCCTTTGGGGAGAGGTGGTCAAAAGGTAGTGCCCCAAGGCACAATTCATTTTATAATTTTCATGGGAGGCAAGGGGTTGAGGAGGTGCCCGATGTCATCATCGGTATGTTAAAAGTTTTTGATTTTGATGTGTATGCATTGATTGATCCGGTGCCACTCTTTCTTTTGTTACCCTCTTTGTCGCCAAAAACTTTCACTTTGAAGCCAACTTGTTGTGTGAGTCTTATGAAGTGTCTACTCCTATTGGTGCATCTATTGTTGATAGAAAGGTGTATAGAAATTGTCCCATTTACATTTTTCTTAAGCTTTTGCCTTGTGATCTTGTTAAGTTGGATATGGTAGATTTAAATGTCATTCTTGGGATGGATTGGTTGCATGCATACTATGCCTTTATTGATTCTAGAACTCATAGGGTCAAATTTCAATTCCCAAATGAACCTGTTCTTGAGTGGAAAAGTCATGATGTAGTGGTCAAGGGTAGATTCATCTCTTGTATTAAAGCTCGTAAGTTGGTTTCTAAGGGATGTATTTATCATCTTGTGAGGGTAAGGGATGTGGAGTCGAAGGTCATTCCTATAGAGTTGGTTTCGGTTGTAAATGAGTTCCTGAATGTCTTTCCTAATGACCTTCCCAGTGTTCCTCCCGAAAGGGAAATAGATTTTTGTATAGATCTCCTCCCCAATACTCAATCCATTTTTATTCCCCCTTACCGCATGGCCCCGACGGTGTTAAAGATGTTAAAGGAGAAATTGAGGGATTTGTTGGAGAAGGGTTTGATTAGGCCTAGCCAATCACCTTGGGGTGCTCCTGTGTTATTTGTGAGGAAGAAGGATGGGTCCCTTAGAATGTGTATTGATTACCGACAACTTAATAGTGTCACCATAAAGAATAAGTATCCTCTTCTAAGGATTGATGATTTCTTTGACCAATTGCAAGGGGCTAACCAATTCTCTAAGATTGATCTTCGGTCCGGGTACCATCAAGTGAAGTTGAGGGAGTATGATATTCCTAAGATGGTCTTCCGGACTAGGTATGGGCATTATGAGTTTGTTGTGATGTCCTTTGGGTTGACCAATGACCAACCATCTTCATGGATCTTACGAATAGGGTCTTCAAACCCTACCTTGATTCGCTTGTTGTGGTCTTCATTGATGATATTTTGATCTATTCACATAGTGAGGAGGAACGTATGGGTCATTTGAAGGTAGTCCTACAAAGATTGAGGGAAGAGAAGTTGTATGCCAAATATGAAAAATGTGAATTTTGGTTAAAAGAGGCTGCCTTTCTAGGTCATGTGGTGTCGGGGGATGGTATTAAGGTGGATCCTAAAAAGACGAACGTGATTAGAAATTGGCCTAGACCATTGACCCCGTAAGATTTTACGAGCTTTTTAGGCTTAGCGGGTTACTATCAGAGGTTTGTCAGAGGTTTTTGAATAAGTTCTCTTCTATTATTTCCCCTATGACCAAGTTGACTAAAAAGAAAGGCAAATTTGTGTGGTCCGATGAGTGTGAAAAGAGTTTCCAAACATTGAAAAAGAAGCTTGTGTCCGCTCCTATATTATCACTACCGGAAGGGATATATGAGTTTATTATGTATTATGATGCTTCTAGAATTGGTTTGGGTTGTGTTCTAATACAAAATGGTAAGGTGATTGCCTATGCTTCTAGACAACTCAAAGTGCATGAAAAAAATTTTCCTACTCATGATTTTGAACTAGCCGCTGTGGTATTTGCATTAAAGATGTGGCATCACTATTTGTATGGGGTGCATGTTAATGTGTTCACCAATCATAAAGGTCACCAATATGTCTTCACTCAAAAAGATCTCAACTTGAGACAAAGAAGGTGGTTAGAACTTCTTAAGACTATGATATGACTGTGCACTATCATCCCGGTAAGGGTAATGTGGTGGCCGATGCTTTAAGTAGGGTGTCTATGGATAGCCTAGCACATGTTGATGATGGTGGCAAAGGGGTGGCTAGGGAGGTTCATTGGTTGGCTAGGTTGGGAGTTAGGTTAGAAGAGGTGGATAATGGGGGTGTTGTGGTAGTTGATGGCTCTAAATCTTCATTGGTTGAGGAGGTGAAAGCTAAGCAAGATCTTGACCCCGCTTTATTGGAATTGAAGGCATTGGTAAAATATGGTAAGATGGAGGTTTTCTCCCAAGGGGGAGATGGTACCCTTAGATACAAAGGTAGGTTATGTGTGCCTCGTGTCGATGACTTGAAAGAACAGATTCTTGATGAGGTCCATAATACTTTTTATTCTATTCACCCCGGTTCTACCAAAATGTATAGAGATTTGAGGGATATGTATTGGTGGGGAGGCATGAAGAGGGACATTACCAAATTTATTTCTAGTTGTTATAGTTGTCTACAAGTCAAAGCCAAGCACCAAACCCTAGCACAAGACATACAGATTCCTACTTGGAAGTAGGAGGAGATTAATATAGATTTTATGGTTGGGTTGCCCAAGACTAGAAAGGGTTTTGATTCCATTTGGGTTGTGATTGATAGATGACGAAATTGGCTCACTTTCTACCGATTAAAACTACATATGGGGCTGAAGATTATGCTAGATTGTTCATTCATGACTTGATGAGATTACATGGTGTACTTTTGTCCATTATATCAGATTATTGTGCTCAATTTACTTCACATTTTTGGAGGTCCTTTCAAAGGGGTCTTGGTACAAGAGTTAAACTTAGTACGACCTTTCACCCTCAAACGGATGGCCAAGTCGAAAGAACTACCCAAACACTTGAGTACATGCTTAGGGCTTGTGTATTGGAGCTTAAGGGTAGTTAGAATGATCATCTTCCATTGATTGAATTTGCCTATAATAATAGTTATCATTCTAGCATCGGTATGGCCCCTTTTGAGGCTCTCTATGGTAAATGTTTGTAGGTCCTCGGTTAGGTGGTTTGAAGTTGGAGAGGTGGCTTTGTTGGGACCAGATCTGGTTATGGAGACTCTTGAGAAGGTTAGGATGATTAGAGAAATGTTGAAGACAGCCCAAAGTCGGCAAAAGTCCTATGCCGATGATAGGAGAAGGTATTTTGAATTCAAAGTTGGTGATTGAGTTTATTTGAAGGTTTCACTCACGAGGAAGTGTGTGGGTGAACCTAATGCTATTATACCTCTTGATGTTGTGGGGGTAGTTGAAGACAACTTGACATATGAAGAGGTTCCAGTAGAGATCTTGGATAGACAAGTGAAGAGGTTGAGGAACAAAGATGTTGCTTCCATTAAGGTCCTTTGGAAGAATCAACAAATCGAAAGTGCTACATGGGAGGCCGAAGTGGACATGCAAAAATAATATTCTTATCTCTTTCATCCTACTCAAGCCTAAGGTATTAAATCTAAGTCTTTTACATAATTTCATGTCTCATTTTCCAACCCTTAAGTCATTTGCATGTATTTATGTTTATATTGACAAAGTTCATGGTGATTTTACACTTATGTTAAGATTTTGAAAAATGATATTTTAAATGTATTGTTGCATTCTTGTTGGGGCTGACCATTTCATGATTTCTCTTCTCATATATGTTTTTTTTGACATTCGGGGACGAATGCTCCCAAGGGGAAGATATTGAGACGACCCAAAAAATGACAGAAAATGTGTCTCAGAAAGTGTCTGGAATCTTAATTTCCATATTTCTCAAAATTCATGCGTGATATCAAAA
>JAABOM020092647.1:0-28263 GCA_011800125.2 Solanum clarkiae | reverse complement strand
AGAGAGAGAGAGAGAGAGAGAGAGAGAGAGAGAGAGAGAGAGAATTTAAGATAAAAGTTATGAGTTTATGTGAATTATTAAATCGACGTCTAAATTTTCCTCGGGAAATATGAACCTTATTGAGGACACAGTAGTATATGTGTATGGTTGTAATTGGTGTCCTTTTGTCTTAATTTGAATTGTTGAGCCATGGAAGGACGATCATGACTATGGAGAGTTATACAATGAGTATTATAAATTGTACTATATACTTGGCATTATCTCATTTCTTCACCAATAGCCTCTATACATGTGCACCCATTCTTTTTATATCATTTTAATCTTATTATTTATTATAAACTTACTTATTCATTATTAATTTCATTCATATACTGTGGACCCCAAGTGTTATTCAATTTTAACTCTATTTTTTATCGATCCTATTTTTAGCCTTCACTGTCTAAAATCAAGTTAGTTTTTTCAATACAATTTTAAAATATTTTAACTATAAAAATCATCTTTTTGATAATTTTATAACTCAAATATTAATTTTAATTTTTAGAAAAATATGAGAATATAATATATATTACTTCTGACTTTCTAAAATATTACTCTTAATTTTTTCCGAAAAGGCAAATGTGTACTTTGATTAATACTTTAATATATATTTTTTCATCATATTGATATCATGATATGAGTAAAATTGTAATCTATATTACCTACTATATAGCTTTTGAAAAACTAGATTTTAACATTAAAATATTAACTTAATTTAGTCTAAGTTTATTTTAAAAATAAACAAATTGACTCTTAAGGTGCAACCTCGAAAACTTCACAATTATTTAAGAATAAGGGATGTAAAAAAATTCTACTGAAATACAATAAGACAATAACATTGGGCCCATTAATGGGCCTATTCGTATATATATATATATAGTAACGATTTGGTCTCGAATTGACTTTTTAAAGTTAAAAACTTAAAATCAAACTGACCCAAGTAAAATCGAATCTTTTTTCCTCAATTTGAAGTCAATTTATATTTTGATACAATTTTTCGATTCGATCTAGTTCACTGATCCTAAGTACTTATACATATGAATCCACTATGAAGATGGATGATTCACTGAAAGTCCATATGGACTAGTTATGGCAGTTGTCCAATTCCAAATGGCATTAGATTCAAGTTCTTATTTTTATACTAGATAAAGCTATCATAAGCCTAATTTATATTACTTTTTATTTTAATTTATGTGTCACAAAAAAAATTTGGAGAATCAATCAAATTTTTAATAAGATTTTTTGAATATTTTAAATTTATTAATTATTGCAATCTACAATATCTTTTACATAATTTTCAAATAATATTTTTTACTTCTTGTCACAACCCAGTCCCGGTCATGATGACGCCTGATAGATCCCACCTACAAGTAAGCCAATTACCCAATTCACAGGGTACTGTCCTAGCTCTCTAGTCAAATCATATCCAACACAAGCATATAAATAATCGAAACCTTCCAAAAACCTGGAAGTCAGCTGTACGGAGCTACTATTGACTCAACATAAAATATACATATCTACGTACATAACCAGAATGACAACCTACAAATACAATCCAAACTATATATAAAAAAACTAGTGTCTGAATACAAAGACGGTCGTTAAAACATAAGGAGGCTGCAGAATATCCAGAGCTGTTGATGCTCATCAGTGTCTCCTAAATCATCTGTGAACCCCCTAACTCAACGATTGCGGCTAGAACCTAGACCTGCGGCATGGGAAGATGCAAATATGTAGGGGTGAGTACCGATAACAGGCACCCAGTAGGCATCATTGTCTACCGAGTAATCATTGGCTGACCGAAAATATAGAGAACTGTAGTAAACATAGCAATCGAAACTCTTATCACAGAGTAAGCATGTTTGGAGAATTATCAAACCCAACTGAACCAACCCAAACGATGTGCAATGATACTAACTAACAAAACACGAGTAGGCCCAAACCTCAACTATCACTGGACTGAGACATAGTGTTGTACGAGGGTGTAAGACCCTAATCTCAATGCGTGTACGCCGATTGGGCCCCTATAACCCAAAAGGTACACCCGCACACAATCTAACTGATAGAATAACCATGTAACTCACAAACCCAACTCTCAATATCACATGATCCAGGGGTCGTATGTACATGGATATATGGCCCTAGTGTCTAAGCCTGGATGCCCCCTGAGCCCCCATAAGCCCAAAGGGTACTCCCACTCACAATCAGGGTGTGTATAGGTGTGTGGATCCACAAGTAACCAAGTAACCAGTATCACGTGGGGCCTCGAACCCCTATAATAACAAATGAGGCCTCGAAACCCCTCCCCGAACTGGCCTCCGATTGGGGCAGTCAGCCAGGGCCAGATGGTCTAACAATACATATGTATATATATATCCCCCGTGGGAGAAAGAATCCCCCTAACACAATCAATAGGGCCTCGAACCAAAGAATGATCAACTGGGCCTCGAATCCAGGAATAGTCAACTGGGCCTCGAACCCAGGAATAGTCAACTGGTGCTCGGACCTTAGAATCGGCATCCGCCACCCGGCATATCAGTCCTAGTCATTGGACTCAAATGATGGGGTGCGACTCCCGGGTCTAAGACACTCGGACATGACCACCGGAGCTCGAATAGCGACAGGGAGCGTCATCTAGGCTCGAGGTATCAAAATAGTCCCTCACTTAACCAATCTGTACGGATTTAGGACTCCAAAGTCATATCGTGCCTAGAGTGAACGTACACAATGACACTCACAACCTATATATACCATATAATCCAGCCCACATATCTGGATGTTACCATTCCTCAGATAACACTAATTAACCCAGCCTCAGATAAGGGTAACAAATGCACAAGGACTAATAGTTGTATCCCAGAGTACGAATCTCATAGACTAATGTAGGGTCATTCCCACCTAAAGCCAAATACACCACGTTTCAGTTAATCACAAATACCTTGAGTAAATATGGGTCTCGAACCCAAGAAAAATCACTCAGCGAGGCCTAGCCCAGAATATGTAATCACTGGGGTCTCAGACCCAAAATATAACCAACCGGTATATCACAAGTATCCAGCACAACCAAGTTCAGTAGAGTCATATCTATACCAGAACAGTTCAATATACTGTTGCATTATAGGTATTCTGAACAAGTTAGCCCATCAGAATCAAATCTATACCAGAGTAAATCCACAGTATGGTATATAATAAACAACAGCCTCACAACTAACATATCTTAGTAGCATCAGGCTACATGTTCATACAGATAGGAGTTAAGCTAGAATATATTCTTGTATTAGGGCATTACAACCTTTACAAGGCCTACGTAGTTTTACAGTGCCAGAAATTAGCTACTATAGTGGTCACAAGTAGTATAGTCCAGAACAACCACAAGTATCTTAAAATAATTGTAGTTACCCCATATTTTAAGTATGGCAACTATCCAAGAAAATAGGTGTTAACAAATCATGATGACAGTGTTAAAATGCATAGCAGAAAATATAGCAAACAATCAGCCTCACGACATATATACATATCTTACTCAGGACTTTCAACCACAAACAACTCCCAACATACATGTATTTCAGCTCAGTGTAGAGGTAGCCTACCTGGAGGCGAATCTGTGTGCTCCAGATCAGTTCACGTGAGTTTTACCCTGTCTGACTGCCTCCCAATGTTGCTCCGCTGCCGAAATATGAATCACACCTTGTCTGACTGCCTCCCAATGTCGCTCCGATGCCAAAATATGAATCACCATGTAATTATAGTGGTTTTGGCTATAATATCTCAAGAAAAAGGGGAGAATAGGTCACTTGCAACTAAAACAGAGAAAGTGGGTCCCACCTCCGAAATACCAAACCAACTGCCATGAAATGATCCTTACATCACTCCGAGTCTATTTCCAAAAATTGAGCTCAAAACGAGGCTCAGAATAATCATAAACAACCCAAAAAACAAATGACACTTCTTATGGGAAACAACATATATGTACAGTGATTTTCGAGTCAAGTTTCTCAAAAATATGAACAAATTAACATAATCCAAATATACCACTATGTAGGTCTCGAAAAATAGTATAGTTTAGTCCTAAATTTTACTTAATTCCGATAAGAAACGGATTCCGATAAGAAACGGCCGAGATATCTTATTCTGAAGTTTTCTGAAAAAGACACAACAAGACCAGCAACAAAAATCACATTTTCACATCCAACTGAGATCTATCAATTAATTCCAACATTACCACAGTGTGCGCCTTGCAAAAATACACAAAATAGACTCAAAGTTCACCAAATTCTGATTCAAAACGGGTAAGAAATCATCAACTTGAAGTTTCCGAAAACATACTTGAAACACAGCCAAGAAACAAGGATTTTTACCTCAAACAATGTGCCAAAATCCGTTTCTGAAGCTCCCACGGTGTTCCTGTCAAAAAATTACATAGTTTAGACTTTTGAATGGCCCAAATCCAACAAAAATCGAAGGAGAAGTCGTGTTTTGAAAGTGTTATGCTTGAACTGCACGTATGCATTTTATTTTCTGGAATGTTTTGCAGATTTACACTTTACATACATATATCCTTTTACTCCTAAACTGCCTCCATGTGGCACTCCAAGGTTGGGCCATGTCACAGTCACCTCTTATTTTTGAGTATCCGCTCAAACATAATTTCGATGCTCTGGCCTCATTCGGAGTCCAAAAAAATACAATCCACATATGACATCTAATCAGAAATGGCATTCTGAACTCAACGGTGTAGTCAAAATTTCCATTGGAGGTCATTTTATCCCAATATGGGTCCCATTTCCCAATAACGAAGTTTACCAAAGGGAGCAGAATACACCCAGAAGCCCTGAGAATAAAAAAAAAGGTCCTCCCCAACCAAACTCGACATTCCGGATCCAATAATGCGGTTAGAATTTTCATTTGGAGCACATTTACCAAGAACGTCGACTAAAGTCATCGGTTGACCTATTTCGGCGGCTAAATTTGCAAAAATTGATATAATTATACCAAACATGCTGCTACCCTATATTTGTCGTTCCGGAGCTGATGGAACCATCAGGATTCCACTCTGAGGCCATTTACTAGTACTTTACCTGAAAGTTCATTTTACGGTTACAATCTCTCATTTAAACTCGTAATATAATTGTCAAACTATTCGCCCAACAACCGAACAATCAGTGCTAATTAGTCATAAATAATCCATGATTACTACACAAATACTCAAACTAATAAAATATTCCTAGGATCACCGAAATGACCTGGAGGGTCATTACAACATCCCCCACTAATAAACTTTCGTCCGCGAAATTAAGAATGATGGCTTACCCAAAGACTCCCATCCGAAGTACATAAGAATCCTAATCCTGAACTCATAATAGAAAGTGAATACGACAGTTATAAGCATGCTCATAATTAAACAACAGTTCTAGCCGCCCCAGCTAATCGAAAATATAATAACCCGTCAGTGTGCAATCAAGAATCAGTATAACAATCTATAACGGATCCTCAGAATAATCAACTCCTTAGCCCATCAGCTCAATCTGCTAACACATAAATGGACATCAACAGGCCAAATATACGTATGTTCGCCATACTAGCTGATATTCAACCAATCACAATTATCCTTGACTGTAGCCTTATTCCACATATTCAGACCTTATATTGTTCCCCCTATGCAAGCAATGCTTACAACCTAACCCCAGGTGGCTTCCCAGCTAATTGATGCTAATACAGTTAGATGTAATAGCTAATGTACTTATAAGTGTGGCAAATAGTCAAAACACTATCCTAGTATAACAGATTATCAACATAACACCCATTGGTAGCCTTAACATAGCAGCAAATATTCAGGAGTGTAATAACTAAATAGCTTATTAATCACCTGCACTCTCAACAACTATCAGATATTTAAAACCACATCAAATACACAACATATTAAACACCAGCAGACTCCTTATATATTCCTCCATACATAGGTATACATCACATTTTCCATCACAGTGCCCAATCATATATTTATCATTCAGTCGCAAGCAAAGTACTATGAGTAAGGAAGATAAAACAATACTAATCACATACTTGCTAGCTCAGTATTAGTTAATCAGAAATACAACAAATTAATGTTATATAGCTCATAGCCAACCTCCCCAAATCTAACCGACACATATCGTCCCAACTTCCTAAGATCCAGTTGTTTCAACACTTAACAACTCAACCACAACAATATAGTACTTCATAAATCAAGCACCAGCAAGTAGGGGCCTCAACAGGTCCACCATAACAATGAGACCGAATCATCAGATTCGTATACACAACAGAGGCATTAATCAACCCAACAACATAACCAGAATCTAGTAATAACCATACTGGGTCCAGATGCAATTTTTTGATATATCCTCCACCCTGGTCTCAATTAACAGTAGTCTAATCTTTGCAGCACATAACATCACTATCTAGCAGCAATCGGGCAAATCAGCAAAAGACATACCTGGAAACTCATAGCTATTGGAAATATCTCTACCAGAGAAATCTCAATTTCCATATCACCCTCCTGAAGCATCATTACACCTGATCCCCCACTAATAAAAGAGACCTTCCACTACCTTAATATCTGATCCAGGATAAAAGAAGCTCAGAACCCATAATCAAGTGGGCGATAAGCTAAGTAATATAGCTAACCATGTAAAACCATAACTCAAATAGAAGGTAACCCAGATAAATTATCAGCATCCTCACTGGCAAGCATAGCTAGGAATTCGGACAACACAACCCTAACCAACTAACAATTACAACAAGTTACCAGGCAGAGTGGCTGACAAATCAGCTGATAATGCAACAATATCCCATCCAATAATAAACAACCTAATTAAGCCCCAGGGCATAACATCTATCTCGCAATCCAGTCAGAAGGAATCAGGAGAACCACATATAAAATGAATCATCACAACAGAGTCATATCCAGAGAGGCACAAACTGTAGTCAGTGGTATAACTGGCAGTCAGCCCCTCAAATACCATGTAATTCTCATATCAGACTACCCACTCCAATAGTCACGCAAAAAAGCATCACATGTATAAATCACAGGATTTTGGCTTATAGTCAGCCCCTAGCAACGTATAATAATAACATAAGTGACAACTACTCTGAATCTCACTAGGTATAGCATACTTATCTGTATCGGGAAATTAGACGGGTCAGACCAGTGGTCAAATAATCAAATATGGATATACAGAGAACATCAATGCTTAACATTACATTAGTCACTTCCTCTCCCTCTTGTATAATCTTTGTCAGGAGTATTCACTGCCCACACAACCTTTAAATAGTAGTTAACGTCCAAGCATCGGTATTACAGAGTCCAAACCTTTACAATATATCCTATAATTCCACACATAGTCACCACAAGACTAGTAATTGATTACGAAGCCTATCTCTGGGGCTCCCATAATCTCAATGTCTGCAGTCTTCCTTATCCGACTGCCAAAACTCAAGGGCATCCAGTCCATGCTTAACCACCTCTAGGGGCTTCTCCTTATTTTGGACTGATGATGTAACACTACCTTACCAGAGCCTACATCTATGCGGCACACGCGGGAAAGGGTAAATCAAATCAGGTTTTAGGATATCACACGACCAGAATCAATAAATAAGAAGTTTCTTAAACATCCCGTAGCCTCCTAGAGATAAGTCATGGACATCTCCGTACCCATCCACGGGGCTCTCCTAGATGGTAGCTTTGTACAAATGATATTAGTGAACCTTAAGCTATGATACCACCTTGTCACGACCTACTCCCGATCATGATGGCGCCCGATAGATCCCACGTATAGGCAAGGTAATTAGCCAATCCATAGGGTACCTGTCCTAGTTCTCTAGTTAAAGCATATCCAACACAACCATATAAATAACCGAAACCTACCCAGAACCTGGAAGTCAACTTTAAAAAGCTACTATAGACTCAAGATAAACTATACATATATACATAGATAACTAGAATGAAAACTACAAATACAATCCAAACTACATATACAAGGACCATGTCTGATTAAAGGACAACCGTCAAAACAGAAGGAGGCGGCAGAATATCCAGAGTTGTTGATGATCACCAGTGTCTCCTAAATCACCTATGAATGCCCTAACTTAGCTACAGCGGCTAGTACCTAGACCTATGCCATGGGAAGATGCAAAATGTAATGGTGAGCACCGGTACCAGGCACCCAGTAGGCATTATCGGCCAATCGAGTGAAGTACTATAAACATAGAAGGTTCAAATATAGAGAACTATAGCAAATGTAGCAATCAAAATTTTGATTACAGAGTAAGCATGTCTGGAGAATTATCGAACCCCAACTGAACCAACCTTAATGGTGTGCAATGATACAAACTAATGAAACACAAGTAGGCCCAAATCTTAACTTTCTCCGAACTGAGATATAGTGTTGTCGAGGGTGTAAGGCCCTAATCTCTATGCCTTTATGCCGATTGGGCCCCTATAAACCCAAAAAGGTACACACACATGATCTAACTTATAGAATCACCACGGAACTCACAAAACCTAACTCTCAAAATCGCATGATCCAAGGGTCAGATGTATGTGGGTATATGGCCCTAGTGTCTAAGCTTAGATGCCTCATGATTCCCGATGCCTCATGATCCCCGATAAGCCCAAATGGTACACCCCCATACAATCCGGGAGTGTATACGTGTGTGGGTACATAGGTAACCAAGTAACCAGTATCACACGAGGCCTCAAACCCCCATAATAACAAATGAGGCCTCGAACCCCCTTCCTGACTTGGCCTCCGATCGGGGCAGTCAGCCAGGGCCAGATGGTCTAACAATATATACATAGCGGTGGGACATATCCCCTGCGGGAGAAAAAATCCCCCTAACACAATCATTAGGGACTCAAACCAAAGAATGATCAGCTGGGCCTCGAACCAAGGAATAGTCAACTGGGGATCAGCTGGGCCTCGAACCAAGGAATAGTCAACTGGGCCTCAAACCCAGGAATAGTAAACTGGTGCTCGTACCTCAGAATCGGCATCTTAGTCATGGTCACTGGACTCGAACCACGGGGCGTGACTCCCAGGTATCAAACTCTCCGACATGACCATTGGAGCTCGAATAGTGACGAGGAGCATCATCTAGGCTCGAGGTATCAAAATAGTCCCACACTTAATAAATCTATTCAAATTTAGAACTCCAAATTCATATCGTGCCCAGAGTGAACGTAGGCAACGACACTCACAACATATATATACCACATAATCCAGCCCACACATCTATATGTCACCATTCCTCAAATAACACTAGTTAACCTAGCCTCAAATAAGGATAACAAATGCACAAGGACTAACAATTTTATACAGGAGTATGTATCTCATAGACTAAGGTAGGGTCATGACCACCCAAAGCCAAATACACCACGTTTCAGTCAATCACAAGTACCTTGAGTAAATATGGGCCTCGAACCCAAGAAAAATCAATTAGTAGGGCCTAGCCCTTAATATGTAATCACTAGGGTCTCAGACTCAAAATGTAACCAACCGATATATCACAAGTATCCAGCACAACCAAGTCAAGTAGAGTCATATCTATACCATAATCAGTTTAATATACTGTTGTATTATAAGTATTCTGAACAAGTTATACCATCAGAGTCATATCTATACCAGAGTCAATCCAAAGTATGGTATATAATCAGTAACAGCATCACAGCCAGCATATCTCAGTAGCATCGGGCTACATATTCATACAGATAGGAGTTAATCCAGAATACAAATATGTCTCACGGCATTACAACCTTTACTAGGCCTTATGTAGTTTTACAGTGCCAGAACGTAGCTACTACAGTGGTCACAGGTAGTACAGTCCAGAATAACCACAAGTATCTTAAAATAAATGTAGTTACCTCATATGCTAAGTATGACAACTATCCAGGAAAATATGTGTTAACAATTCATGACGATAGTTTAAAATGCATAGCAGGCAATATAGCTAAGAATCAACCTCACGGCATATATACATATCTTACTCAGGACTTTCAACCATAAACAACTCCCAATATACATATATTTCAGCTCAATCTAGAGGTAGCCTACCTGGAAGGCGAATTCGTGTGCTCCGGATCAGTTCACATGGATTTTACCCTATCTGGCTGCCTCCCAATGTCAGTCCGCGGCCAAAATATAAATCACAAAGTAATTACAGTGGTTTTCGCTATAATATGTCAAGAAACAGGGAAGAATAGGTCAATTGTGACTAAAACGGAGAAAGTGGGGGCCATGCCTGAAATGCCAAACCAACCCCCATAAAATTATCCTTACATCACCTTGAGTCTATAGCCAAAAAATGATCTCAATACGGGCTCAGAATAATCAGAAACAACCCAAAAACAACTGACACTTCATATGGGAAACAATTATATGTACAACGACTTTTGAGTCTGGTTTCTCAAAAATATGACCAAGTTAACAGAATCCAAATATACCACAATTTAGTTCTCGAAAAATAGTATAGTTTAGACCCAAATTTTACTTACTTCCGATAAGAAACGGCTGAGATATCCTATTCCAAAGTTTTTTCAAAAAAGATAGAAACATGACCGGCAGCTAAAATCACATTTTCACATCCAACGGAGATCTATCAATTAATTCCAACATTACTACAGCGTGCGCCTCGCAAAAAAACACAAAATAGGCTCAAATTTCACTAAATTCCTATTCAAAATAGATAAGAAATCACAACTCGAAGTTTCCGAAGGATATTTACCTCAAACAATGTGCCGAAGTCTGTTTCCAAAGCTCCATGGTGTCCCTCTCGAAAAATTACAAAATTGAGACTTTTGAATGGCCTAAGTCCGACAAAAATTGAAGGAGAAGTCGTATTTTGAAAGTGTTACGCTTGAATTGCATGTGTGCATTTTGTTTTCTGGAATGTTTTGCAGATTTGCACTTTACTTACATGTATCCTTTTACTCCTAAACTGCCTTCACGTGGCACTACATGGCTGGGCCACGTCATTAGTCGCCTCTTATTTTTGAGTATCCGTTTAAACTTAATTTTGATGCTCTAGACTCATTCGGAGTCTAACAAAATACAATCCATATACGAAATCTGATTGGAAAAGGCATTGCGAACTCAACGGTGTAGTCAAAATTTCATTGGAGATTGTTTTATCCCAATATGGGTCCCATTTCCCAATATCGAAGTTTACCGAAGGGACCATAATACACCCGGAAGCCCTGAGAATCAAACAAAAGGTCCTCCCCGATCAAACTCGACGTTCCGGATCCAATGATGCGATCATAATTTTCATTTGGAGCACGTTTACCAAGGACATCGACTAAAATCATCTATTGACCTGCTCCGATGGCTAAATTTGCAGAACTCGATATAATTGCACCAAATATGCTTTTAGCCTATATTTGTTGTTTCGAAGCTGATGGAACCATCAGAATTCCACTCCGAGGCTATTTACTAGTAATTTACCTAAAAGTTCATTTTACGGTTACAATCTCTCATTTAAACTCGTAAGTTGTATACTTGTCAAACTACTCGCCCAACAATCGAACAATTAGTGCCAATAAGTCATAAATAATTCACGATTACTATGCAAATGCACAAACTGCTAAAATATTCCTTGGATCACCGAAATGACCTGGAGGGTTATTACATTTCTGTTGCCTTAATTTATGCGATACTGATAATTTTTTTATAGTAGACCAAAATTTTTTTATATGCCTTTTAAATTCTTAGGTTGTTAACTAGTATAATTTATTGTACTTTTATGTTATTTTCAAATAATATATGTTATATCTCAATCTCATTTTATGTGATACAAATAGATTATCGAGACTCAACCAAATTTTAAGTATGCCATGTACATATTTTAATTTGTTAATTATAATTTATAGTACCTTTTACATAATTTTTAAATAGTATATGTTATTCTATCTATCCTAATTGATGTGGCATGACTAGAATTTGGAGAACCATTTAAAAGATTATGTCTTCTAAATATTTAAGTTGTTAATTATTGTGATTTATAGTATTTTTATCTCTATTCAAATAATATATGAGGTGTATGCAGAATTTTAAAAGTCAATCAATTTTTTAACATGCCTTTATATTATTTTAAGTTGTTAGTTATTGTATTTATAGTAATTTTTTATGTAGTTTTTATTATATAATTCTAAAAATGGACAAATTAAAGAAAAATTTATGAAATTGCTCTTCATTAATGATTAAGGCATGTTGATAAAAAGCTCGAACTGCCGCTTATAAATGAGAAAAGTTTGTAAGAATTTCCATAAAGTTTACTTTTGAAAATATATTTTATCTCAAATAAATCATCAGTCTAATAGGAAAACTATTCATAATCGATATGGCGAAAAAGTTTCACAACTTTCTTTTTCCTTCTTCTTTGTACATAAGTAAAAAATTTATCCAAAAATTAATTGTATATATATAATCAAGATAAATACTAGCGAGGTGATGGTGGTGGATGGGAGCTACAGGAGTGTGTTGAAAATGAAGTATATTGGAATGTTGAGATGACACAATTAATGT
The DNA here is from genome assembly GCA_011800125.2 of Solanum clarkiae. Lineage (NCBI taxonomy): Eukaryota > Viridiplantae > Streptophyta > Magnoliopsida > Solanales > Solanaceae > Solanum > Solanum clarkiae. The sequence goes on along the minus strand of JAABOM020092647.1, from coordinate 15,670 downwards.
GAATATCACTGGTGGAACTTATTTTTTCTATTTACACAAGAGAAGCCACTTTTCTCATTATTAAAGAATTTATTTTTCTAGAGAATATTTTGACCAACCAAGCGAGAAAATTGGAGAAAAAAATTTATCATTCTAATATGCTTTTGACTATAAGTTTAGAGGCTGAAATGTAACACCCCTAATTTGAAACACCCCTCATGGCTTTAGAATGCCCCATAATCATATTTTCTAAATATCTCAAAAATCATGCGTGATTTTAGAAATCCGACTTCATATTCTTGATTAGGGGGCAATATTGAGTGGGGAATGGATAACCCCCGAATTTTAGAGGACCTGTAGCTAAAAATAATTTATGCAAAAAAATTCGATTTCCAATGTCCATCCGCCCCCCAGGCGCGATGCAGCGTGGGTGCGGACTAGCACAAACTTTCCCTTTGCGTTTGGTCCACGTCGCGGACTGGGCGCAAACCTGTGTAATTTTTTGGGGTAATAACCCAATACCTATTTAAACGTGAAATCCTCTAGACTTTGTCATTTTTCAACTCTAGAACTCACAAAAATCCTCTTTGAACCTCTTCAAAACATTATCAAAAAAGGATCTCAAGAACAACTTTAGATTTCAAGGACCCAACCCAAGCTTCAAGCCTCCTTCAAGTTCACTCCAAGAAATTCCAAATTTAAGGTATGTGGGTCTTTATCCATGTGTCCTTCCACCCATGGAGCCTAACCTTCTCATTTTATGAAAATTACATGATTTCAAATTGTATTACTTATGGGTCTCTTATTATGAATTATGAACTTAAATTATGTTGGATTTTATCAAGTATTGATTGATTATCCATGAATGTCTATTTTAATCTCATATTATGAGTTGATTTTTATCTACTTGAAGTTATGCATAATGTGAACTACGTAAACTATGAATTATTGTGAATTTTGAGATGAATTTCAAGATACCCAAATGGGGTTTTACTACAATATTGGTGGGTTAATTTTGAATGACTTTGAAATGAATTGATTTTACTCCTTCTTGTTTATACTCTTGAATTTCATGATTTTGAATTAGTGTCATGAACCCACCATGAGTTTGATTAAATTACATGAAAAGAATTCCTAAGTTGTTGACGAACTATTGCATGATTTACAAGTCAAGTAAATTTCATGATAATTATGGATCTTTAACATGTATTAAATTCACGAAAAGTATCTATGATCTTACAAGTGATAAGTTGAGCCCTATTTCAAGATTTTATCCTCTTGTGAGCTACTCATGTCAAGTTGAGGGATCAAGCATGATTATTATTTTACCCTCATGTTCAAGTTAAGCTCACTAGTAAAGGTCATACATGTGAATGAGCTACTCATATCATTATTCATGTCTCTTACAATTTATGCATGTTATGATTAAACTTATGATTATTTGAAGTATTCCGTGTGAATTAGACTTACCATAGATTGAGGCTTAAGGTGGGGGCTCGACTCAAGGGGTCGTTATATAAAGTCTTTAGTCTCTAAACTATGTATTATTATAGGATTATATTATTTCCCTAAATAGGCTTTACTAGTGGATCCATCTAGTTCATGTTATCATATTAGGTTTACCTTGGGAAGTAGATCACACCTTATCAAGGGGGTCTCACGCCTCGTACACCTTACAGAGGGGGGTATCATGCCTTGGATTCCATGTAGTAGCTTGCTTGGTCTATGTCAGTTAAGGTCTCCTCCCACATATATCTGTTATATATGCAAGATGAATGTTTTTCATGCATGATTCATTTTAAGTACTGCTCATATATGTCATATTGACTATATATCCATTGATTATGATTATGCATCTTGCTTATTATGACTTATGTCTTTGTTGCATTGCACCCCGCATACTTAGTATATTCCAAGTACTAACGTATACTATATGCCTACATGATATTACCATGTAGGGATCAGAGCTCCTATCAATCATCCTCCTCCATGTGGCTAGTTTGTTTCTTTAAGAAAACTTTTAGTGAGTCTTCAATTCCGAGGACAATACCTATTTTATTCAGTTCCTTATGTTGGATACTTATTATTATGAGGGTGAGTCAAGAATATGTCTTGGCTCCCGCTCCATTCTTAAGTAGAGGTGTTGTTGGATACTATATTTGTATATACTTATGAGCTCGGCTCTTCTTATGTTCTTATGATTATGAAAGGCTTCCCTTAGTCCCGCTTCCCTTTTTATATTTGACTTTTGTTATTGTCTTATTTTGTTTTCGCAACCAAGGATGTGTATATGATATGCTAAGAGGCTTGTTTGGGATGTCTTCGGACTTCCCATTCGCCATATCACGTCTAGGCCCTAGGCTTGGATCGTGACAAGCTTGATATCAGAGCACTATGTTGTTAATGGTCCTAGGAAATCCAACATACCGCATCGATAAGAGTCTTATTCATAGTTTTGAAGCGCGCCACGACAATGAATAGGAGGCTATGAGGCATTTTAGGAAATGTTTCACTTCTTCATGATCTATGTCATACTTTAGATGTAAAGATAAGGCTTGTTCCCCCTAATGAATGCTTTTTTACTCTTCTAGATCATGTCGCTACCAAGAGGAAGACCAAAGAGAGCCTGTACATCCGAGGAGCAATCGACCCCTCCCACTCCTCAAGCTCCTCAAGATGGAGGGGTGGCCCAAGATGAGTTCCGGAATGCCATCTCTATGTTGGCCCATGCTATGAACAACAAAATGAACTAAGGGGTCCAAGCTCCTCATACTCCTACTCCGGCCTCAAGGGTAAGGTATTTCATAAGGATAAACCCTCCGGAGTTTCATGGGTCTAAGGCGGAGGATGATCCCCAAGAGTTAATCAATGAGGTGTATAAGGTGCTATTTATAATGGAGGTAAATTCGAAGGAGAAGGAGGAATTATCGGCCTATCAACTCAAAGGTGTGGCCCAAATTTGGTTTGCTCAATGGAAATTTGAGAGGAGAAATGATGATGCTATTCCTTGGGAGGATTTCAAAGCCGCCTTTCTCAATCGGGTCTTCCCTATTGAGTTGAGAGCGGCTAAGATGATGGAGTTCATAAATCTCAAACAAGGTTCCATGAGTATGAGGGAGTATGCCTTCAAATTCAACAAGCTATCAAAGTATGTTCCTCATTTGGTTGCCAACCCTAGATCAAGGATGAACAAGTTTGTGTCGGGGGTGCCCAATCTGGTAAATAAATAGTGTTGTACCAACCATGCTAGTGAGTGATATGGACTTGTTTCGGTTCATGACATATGCCGAACAACTTGAGGGGGAGAAATTAGGAAGAGAAAAAGTGGGAAGCCCAAGAGGGCTCAATTTGAGGGTGGCTTCCAAGGTGCCAAGGGTGGCTGTTTCCAACAACGTCACAAGTTCCAAGGTTAAGGGTCCTCCAATGCTCCTAACAAGAGGTTTGCCAATAATGGGGTGTCTAATCTATGGTTTCAAGGTGGAAATGGTGGGATGACCAATCCTAGGTGCCAAAAGTGTGGGAGTAACCATGGTGGTCCATGTTTGAAAAACTCTAATGCTTGCTTCGGTTGTGGCAAAGTGGGTCATAAGATTATTGATCGCCCTCATGCTCAACACAAGGGTAGGGATGGTCATTCTCAAGGCCAAGGTGCTAATATGGGTCAAAGAGCAAAGGGAGGCAACCAAGGGGGTGCTCCAAGGAAAAATAGGTCCTATGCTCTCCAAGGGAGAAAAAGAGTGGATGAGGTGTCCGATGTTGTTACCGGTATGTTAAAGGGTTTTTATTATATTATGTATGCTTTGAAAGATTCGGGTGCCACTCTTTCTTTCATTACTCCTTTTGTTTCCAATAAGCTTCATGTGTGTCCCGAATTGTTATATGAACCTTATGAAGTGTCTACCCCCGTTAGTGAGTCCATCATTGATAAAAGTGTCTATAGAGATTGTCCCTTGTTCATATTGGATAAAGCCTTGCCTTGTAATTTTGTTGAACTTGACATGGTGGATTTTGATATTATTCTTGGGATGGATCAGGTACATACATATCATGCTTCCGTTGATTGTCAGACCCGTAAAGTTAGATCCCAATTCCCTAATGAGCCTGTTCTTAAGTGGGAAAGTTGTAATGTGGTGGTCAAGGGTAGATTTATTTCTTGTCTTAAAGCCCAAAAATTGATTTATAAGGGTTACATTTACCACCTTGTAAGGGTTAGGGATATTGAGTCTAAAGTCCTTCCTATTGAGTCAGTTCTAATGGTCAATGAGTTTCTTGATGTTTTCCCGATGAGCTTCCTAGTGTTACTCATGAAAGGGAAATAGACTTTCGTATAAACCTCTTTCCCGATACACAATCCATCTCCATTCCCCCTTACCGTATGGCCCCGATGGAGTTGAAGGAGTTGAAGGATCAATTGAGGGATTTGTTGGATTTTGGTTTCATAAGGCCTAGCAAGTCACCTTGGGGTACACTAGTGATATTTGTAAAGAAAAAGGATGGCTCCCTTATAATGTGCATCGATTATCGACAACTCAATAGAGTTACTATAAAGAACAAGTATCATCTACCAAGGATAGATGACCTTTTTTTATCAACTACAAGGGTCACGTCACTTTTCTAAGATTGATCTTCAGTTTGGATACCACCAGGTGAGGGTGAGAGAGTGCGATATTCCCAAGACGGCTTTTCAGACTAGGTATGGGCATTTTGAATTTGTGGTAATGTCTTTGGCTTGACTAATGCACCGGTAATATTTATGGAACTTATAAATAGGGTCTTTAAACCCTACCTTGATATGTTTGTGGTGGTCTTTACTGAAGAAATATTGATCTATTCTCAGAGTAAAGCAGAACATGTGAATCATTTGAAGGTGGTGTTGCAAATTTTGAGGAATGAGAAGTTGTTTGCTAGATATGAAAAGTGTGAATTTTGGTTGAAAGAGGTTGCATTCCTAGGGAATGTATTGTCGGGTGATGGAATTAAAGTTGACCCTAAGAAGATGGAGGTGATAAGGAATTGGCCTAGGCTTTTGACTCCGATGGATATTAGGAGTTTCTTAGGATTGGTGGGTTACTATCGGAGGTTTGCGGATGGTTTCTCTTCTATTGCTTCCCCTATGAAAAAGTTCACCCAAAAGAAGGCAAAATTTATTTGGACCGATGAATGTGAAAAGAGTTTTCAAACTTTGAAAGGCAAGTTTATCTTCGCTCCTATTTTGGCTTTATCGAAAGATCTCGAAGGGTTTGTGGTTTATTGTGATGCCTCAAGGATTGGTTTGGGGTGTATTTTTATGTAAAATGGCAAAGTTATAGCATATGCCTCTAGGAAATTAAAGGAGCATAAGCTAAACTATCTCACCCATGATCTTGAATTAGCGACCATGGTGTTGCTTTGAAGATTTGGCATCATTACTTGTACGGGGTTCATGTAGATATGTTTACTAACCACAAGAGTCTCCAATATGTGTTCACACACAAAAAAAAATCTTAACTTAAGGCAAAGAAGATGGTTAGAACTCCTTAAGGATTATGACATGAGTGTGCACTATCATCCCAACAACGCTAATGTTGTAGCCGATGCTCTAAGTAGAGTGTCCACAGGTAGTCTGGCTCATATTGATGTTGGTAACAATGAGGTGGCTAGAGAAGTTCACCGGTTAGCTAGATTGGGGGTTAGCTTGAATGAAGTTGAGAAAAGTTGTGTAGTGGTTTCTGATGGTTCCAAATATTTTTTGATTGAGGAAGTCAAGTCAAAACAAGACCTTGATCCCGCCTTGCTAGAGTTGAAGGCTTTGGTGAAGGATGGTAAAATGGAGGTTTTCTCCCAAGGGGAGATGGTGTTCTTAGGTGCCAAGGTAGGCTATGTGTGCCTAATGTTGATGACTTGAGGGAGTTGATTTTTAAAGAGGCCCATAATTCATCCTATTCCATTCACCCTGGTTTCACAAAAAAGTATAGAGATTTGAGGGAGATGTATTGGTGGGGTGCATGAAGGGAGATATTGCAAAGTTTGTAGCCAGATGTCATAATTGCCAACAAGTGAAAGACGATCATCAAAGGACGGGTGACCTAGCCCAAGACATAGAAATTCCTACTTGGAAGTGGGAAGAGATCAACATGGATTTTGTGGTTGGATTGCCAAAGACTAGGAAACACTTTGCTTCTATTTGGGTTATTGTGGATAGAATGAAAAAGTCAGCTCATTTTCAACCGGTCAAAATGACTTATGGTGCCGAAGATTATGCCAAGTTGTATATTCATGAGTTGGTTAGGCTGCATTAGGTACCTTTGTCTATCATTTCAGACCATTGTGCTCAATTCACTTCCTATTTTTGGAGATCCTTCCAAAAGGGTCTTAGTACCAAGGTCAAGCTTAGCACGACTTTTCATCCTCAAACGGATGGTCAAGCTGAAAGAACTATCCAAACTCTTGAGGATCTACTTAGATCTTATGTTTTGGAGTTTAAGGGTAGTTGCGATGAACATCTTCCACTTATTGAGTTTGCTTACAGCAATAGCTACCACTCTAGTATTGACATGGCTCCCTTTGAAGCTTTATATGGTAGGCATTGTAGATCCCCAATTAGGTGGTTTGATGTGGGGGAGATGGCTTTGTTAGGCCGAATTTGGTTTTGGAAGCTTTGGAAAAGGTGAGGTTGATAAGGTTGATATTGAAGACGGCTCAAAGTAGGCAAAAGTCCTACTCCGATGTGAGAAGAAGAGATCTTGAGTTCAATGTTGATGATTGGGTTTACTTGAAGGTGTCACCCTTGAAGGGTGTGGTCTAGTTTGGCAAGAAAGGGAAATTGAGCCCAAGTTTTGTGGGGCCTTATAGAATTTCGAGTAGAGTTGGTAAGGTTGCCGACGAATTGGAGTTGCCTACGGATATGAACATAGTTCATCCGGTCTTCCGTGTGTCCATGTTGAGAAAGTATGTAGGTGACCCAAGTGCTATAGTGCCCTTAGAGGTTGTGGGTGTTGTCGAAGATAATTTGAACTATAAGGAGGTCCCGATGGAGATATTGGATAGACAAGTGAAGAGGTTGAGGAACAAAGATGTAGCATCTGTCAAGGTCCTTTGGAGGAATCAACAAGTTGAAAGTGCCATATGGGAAGCCGAGGCGGACATGAAAATGATATTCATACCTCTTTCAATCTATTCAAGATGAAGGTAATAAATTAAGTCCCATCAATGATTTCAAGTCTTAAGTTTCAGCCCTGATGTCATTTTTGCATACATACATGTTCGTGTTGACAAGTTTTGATGATTTTGATTCATATACATGAAACTTTTTAAGAATAATGTTTAAGTGCATTTGTTGCATTCATGTCAGGCTGAAAGTTCCATGATTACTTCTGTTTCGCGTGTTTCTTTGATATCAGGGACGAACGTTCCCAAGGGGGAGATATTGAAACACCCCTCATGTGCTCCGGAATGCCCTATAATCGTTTCCAAATATCTCAAAAACTGTGCATGATTTTAGAAATTCGACTTCATATTGTTGATCGAGGGAAAACATTGAGTGGGAAATGGGTAACCCCAAATTATAGAGGACCCGTAGCGAAAAATAATTTTAGCAAAAACATTTGATTTTCAGTGTGCATACGCGCCCAGGTGCAGACTATAACAAACTTTCCCTTTGCGTTTGGTCCGCGTCATGGATTGGATGCGGACCAGTGTAATTTTTCACTTTTTTCATATTTTGCCCAAGGAAAACGTGAAATCTTCCATATATAGTCATTTTCAACTCTAGAACTTATAAAAACCCTCTCTAAACCTCTTCAAAACATTATCAAAACCTCCATTCAAATTCAAGGATCTCAAGAACAACTTCGGATTTCAAGGACCTAACCCAAGCTTCAAGCCTCCTTCAAGTTCACTCCAAGAAATTCCAAGTTTAAGGTATATGGGTCTTCATCCATGGATCCTTCCACCTATGGAGACCAACCTTCTCATTTTTATGAAAAATTCCATGATTTCGAATTGTATTACATATGGGTATATCTTATTATGAATTATGAATGTAAATTATGTTGGATTTTATCAAGTATTGATTGATTATGCATGAATATCTATTTTAATCTCATATTATGAGTTCATTTATATCTATTAATGTTATGCATGATGTGAACTATGCGAATTATGAATTATTGTGAATTTTGAGATGAATTTTCAAGATACCCAAAATGGGGGTTTTACTATAATATTGGGGGGTTGATTTTGAATGACTTTGAAATGAACTGATTTTACTCTTTCTTCTTTATACTCTTGAGTTACATGATTTTGAACAAGTGTTATGAACCCACGATGTGTTTGATTAAATTACATGACCAAAATTCCTACGTTGTTGATGAACTATTGCATAAATAGTCAATGATTTCATGATAATTATGGGCTTTCAAGCATGCACTAAATTCACGAAAAGTATCTATGATCTTACAAATGACAAGTTGAGCCCTATTTCAGGATTTTATCCTCTTGTGAGCTATTCATGTCAAGTTGAGGAATCAAGCATTATTACTATTTTACCCTCATGTTCAAGTTAAGCTCACTAGTTGAGGTCAAGCATGTGAATGAGCTACTCATGTCATGATTCATGTCTTTTACAAGTTATACATGTTATGATTAAACTTATGATTAATACTAAACTTATGATTATTTCAAGTATTCTATGGAATTAGAGTTAGCACCAGTTGAGGCTTAAGATGGGGGCTCGACTCAACGTGTCCTTATATAAAGTCTTTAGTCTCTACACTATATGCCACCATAGGATTATATTATTTCCTTAAATGGGCTTTACTAGTGGATCCATCTAATTCATGTTATCATGTTTGGTTTACCTTGGCAAGAAGATCACACCTTATTGAGGGGGTGTCATGCCTCGTACACCTTACCTAGAGGGTGTCATGCCTCTTGCACCTTACCGAGGGGGTGTCATGCCTTGAATTCCAAGTAGTGGCTCACTTGGTCTATGTCGATTAAGGTCTCCTTCCATATATGTATGTTATGTATGCAAGATGAATGTTTTCATGCATGATTCATTTCAAGTATTGCTCATACATGACATATTAAGTATATATCCATTGATTATGATTATGCATCTTGCTTATTATGGCTTATTTGTTTGTTGCATTGTACCCCGTATACTTAGTATATTCCAAGTACTAACGTATGCTCTATGCCTACATAATAATACCATATAGGTAACGGAGCTCCTATCGATCATCCTCCTCCACGTGGCTAGTTCGGTTCTTGAAGAAAGGTTTTGGTGAGTCCTCAACTCCGAGGACAATACCTATTTTATTCATGCTATGTTGAGACTTGTTCCGTATGTTGGACACTTATTATCATGCGGGTGAGTTGGGGATAAGTCTTGGCCCCCACTCTATTCTTGAGAAAAGATGTTGTTGGATAATATGTTTGTATATGCTTATGAGCTCAACTCTTCTTATGTTCTTAGGGTTATGAAAGACTTCCCTTAGTCCCGCTTCCCTTTTTATAATTGACTCTTGTTATTGTCTTATTTTATTTTCATAACCAAGGATGTGGACATGATATGCTAAGAGGTTTGTTTGGGATGTCTTCGGACTTCCCATTCGCTGTGTCACATGTAGCTCCTAGGCTTGGGTCATGATATAATTCTTTTCTACCCAATCTGAGTAGAGGCACAGAAAAAATTGAGAAAATAACTGAGAAAAAAAGCTGCCGAAAAAGGATCCATGAGGGTCATCTATGCCCCGTAGATAGCTCTATGACCCATAGAAGAGGTCTCGTAAACCCCTCCAGATAACTTGGTGAAATTTTCTAAGCCTGAGGCCTATATGCTAGATAATATATGGCCCATAAAGTATTCCACTACTCGCAGATTGGTTTCGTGAATTGGTGGTCCAAATATCAACTTTTCAATATCTTGAATTAGGAGTTATCAGACGACCTGCAGAATGTTTTACGGCTTGTAGAAGAGGTTTCGTGATAAATTTCAGTAAATCAAATTTCAGAACCCTTTGTTTACGAGAGCTCGTCTACATCTCGTTGAGATAGGGTCTCGTAGACTTAGATAACTATTTTTAATAGGGGTAATATTTTCTATTCCTTCCCTTTTAATTAAACCCTTCGATATTTTGCACTTAATTTTATGTCCTAAAACAAAAACTTAAGTGTATTTTCACCATTCTTCATGCTTAGCAATTTCTTGAGAACACTAGAGAAGGGAAAAGAGTGAGAGTTCGTAATTCTAACATGAGTATTGACTGGAGTTTTATTATTTTTCTATTCGCAGGTATGTAAGGCTTGCTAAAGTGTGTAACTACGTTGGTTAACACGCCCTTTTCACCTATTTGAGTCGAAGTTGAAGACAAGAATTGAGTTTTGAAAATTCTACCTTCCAATTACTAAATATCTACATTTATCATGAGGTCTTATGATGTTATATGAGATAATTGCTGTATTGCATGATCATTAATATGAGATTGACATATGTATTTTATATTTGATAGTATGAACCCTAAATTGAATGATCTTTATAAAACCTATGAATGGATTGAGTTGATGTGTGAGTTTGATGCTGATTGTATGAGTTGAGTAACTTGAGTATTGTCGAGCATGAAAAACATATTGAACCTAGTCACATATACTATCATGAATCTTACTTGCATTGCATGACGAGTCTACTTGAGTGAGTCTGAATGACTATTTGAGTCTGAGTCGAGTTTAATTGTCTTTATTTATTGACTGAGTTGATGAGTAACTGAGATGAGCTGAGATGAGATAACTTAATGAGATTGAGGTTTGAGTCGATTGACTAAGCATTGAGCATTAAGTTGATTGATGAGTAGAGCATGTTTTATTCTTGGGAGGAGTATTGAGCACTGAGATGAGAGCAAGTAAATAACTACTCTAACCCACAAAATTACGTTGCCAGCATAGAATAGTCATACAACACGTTCTGGTGACTCATGTCCCAAAAGATGGACATTTACTTTGGATCCATGAGAGAGTTGATCGTCCTTTATATGGAAAGTTTAGGATAGGCATGGCAACGACATCACCTTTATTGTGCATCACCAAACTAAAGGTGATGGGATTGGATGTCAGTTAAGAGAAAATCCTAAGCAACATTGATTGAGCATGATATTATAAACTGAGTTTATTTCTACTGAATTTACTTCAAAAGAATGATTTGCTTTGAAACTTGCATATACTGAGTTGAGTATGAGTTGTTGAGTAGAGGTGAGTGAGTTGAGCTTTACTTCCTTGAGTTATTTTACATACCAGTATATTCTATGTGCTGATGTCGATTTGAACCTGCATTGTTTCATGATGCAGATATAGGTGATAGAGGACTTCAGCGTGCGTATTGTTGAAGTCTAGATCAGTGTATTCCAGAGTTGATGAGCCCTCCTTGCATTCCGAAAGAACCCTTTTATCTTCTTACTTTCATTGAGTACCTTATTTCTTTGATTTGAGGTGTTCATGGCCTGTCATGGCACCTTCTAGATTGTTAAGTAGAGGCTTCATAGACATTGAGTAGAGGACTTTGTTGAGTATTTTGTATTTCCAAACTTATTCATTGAAAATTATGAGTTAGTAGAGTTATATTTATCTTGATGATGTTTTATTCTATTTGAGTAATTTCTTCCTCTATCGAGTCAATGTGAAGATGAGGCCAGATGGTTCTCCTGGAGAATCAACAGTGGTTCTTCAAGTGCCACTCACACCAAGGGTACCCTCTCAGGGCATAACATTAAATTTGAAATCAATGTTTATTTATGAAATGTAAACAAAATTTTTATTTCAAATCATGATTTAAAATCTCAAATACCTAGAAAGTAGGATTTCAAATTCTAACTTGTGATTTTAGTTTTTTGTTTATATTATGAAATTTGACCCATAAGTTTATATTTTTTAAATAAAACATTGTTATTTAGATTTTACAAACAAAGTATTATTTAGGATGTGAAGAGATTGTTCGTACCGTGTGGAAGAATTACAGTAAATAATAACTACTTACTACTATTCTTGATTTATTGGACCAGTAAATTTTTATAAAATTATGTATATTTCAGAATTTATAATATCACAAGTATTTATTAATAAAATGAACATGGATATAGTTAATTTATAAATGTGAAATCTTAGAATATTTTGGCCATTTTGTTTAGGAGTTATTATTTGTTAATTTGGTACGATTGTATAAAGTTGATAAGTTTTGATAGTTTTCATAAATTATGAGATTTTACACTAATTAGGAAAATGTAATTTAAAACAACTTAAATTTCATATTGTTGACACCCAATTTTTACCCTCCACGGTGTCAAATTATTCACGGGGGTGGCTTTGTTTTCATTTTTAATATTTTAAAACAAATTTCAAAAAAAAATATAATTAATCGGGCGCGTGAGGGCCACGTGCCCGATATATCCCCTTCATCCCCTTTCTTCTTCCTTCATTCCCCATTTTGCAGCTTCCCCAAACCCCTTAACCCTAAAAAACGCCGCCGCCCCCCTTCCTTCCCTCTTCTCCACTTCCCCATACCACCTTTCCCCTTCCCCATACCGCCTTTCCCTTTCCTAGAACCCCAATTTCCCATTCCCCCTTCCGATTCTTCTTTTTATTCATCCCGAAAAATTCCCTTTGAGGGGGGGGCGTCTTCTTCTTCTCCTTCGGCTTCACTCATCGGGACCGGGGGGAGGAACGAACTTCTTTTTCTTCTTCGTTTTTCTTTTCTTCGCAAAATTGAACCAACAACCGAGAAAACCCGACAACCCCCAACGTCCTTCGATAATTTCATATTGCACTCATCTCTCTGACAACCACATAACCACGACCCATGTTTGGCTACACACACATGTCTAAAATAATCGAAACCCACACCTCGTTGTCGATTTCGACCGTTGCCCTAGTTTCTATAAGTTTCAATGTTCGAAACTAACCAGGGGGGCCATCGACGAATAGAAAAACAAGGGAGAGGGAGAAAGACCAGGGGTAGGGGGACGAACCCAGAAAGAACTAGAAAAAATCAAAAAATCCTGCAAAAATCTTAGCTAGTTTCAATTGGTAGGGCGGATTTTTGGAGGAAATCGAAAGGATTCCCAGAAAAGATTGAGCAACCGAAGAATACACGGAAAATCCCAGGCCTTAGGTTCAATATCCAGTGATTTCCAGAACACAATAAAAAAATAGTCAAGTCATCTGTTCGAATTGAAGTTAGTGGTATCGGAATTCATCGTCAAGCTCATCGTCCCATTCTGCTGCCCCGTAAAAGGTAATACCTCAATCTCGCGTTCTTCTTAATTGAATATGCTTTCGCTGGGAGTTGTAGTTTAATCCTGTTTGTTGGTTACTGTTAAAATGCCTGTAGAATGTGTGACGTTATCGTTTGATGTTGGTTGACGCTCTGTTCTGCTCTAGCTTTTAGTCTTGTTGAGACTAGTATTTGAATTGACTGAGAATGTTGTTATTACTTTTTTATGTTTTCTGTCGAGAGTTTAGAGTCAAAACTAATGACAAAATGATTTCGCCTCCTAAATACAAGTTGAATGTTGTTGTCAGGTGTCACTGAGAATGTTTGTTGCCATTCTTGCCCGCTGTTTTGCTCAGAATGTGCTATAGTGTTCGAATCTCATCTTGTTATTGCTTGATTGAAGATGGCTTAGCTTGTTATAATGTTGTCTATTTACTCTCTGTTGAATATAACCCATAGTACGGTATTCAGTGGGATTTTGAATGTGTTTGTATCTGAAAGTTTAAGTTCTTTTGGTCCTCAATAATGATACATTTCTCTATTACATTACAAATTCTAAATAATATCAAAGGCATTCTCTTGTTATTTATCTCGTTCCTGCTAAGTTTCAACTGCTATTGAGTTAATGAAGTTGTGATAAATGACTGCAAGTTTTCGACCCTTTAGGTTCGAAATCAGTGATTTCTTTCTTCTGTTTCTGATCTTAAATGTTACTCACCATTTGCCATCTATTAATTTCCATTCTTGAACTATGGTTTTCTCTTGCATAAACATGGTGCATCCATTCAACATATCTGCCCCAATAAAGTCATTCCAAGTCGGTTTTGGTCCATTGTTAAACATAAAAATGATTTCTGACTTCCTGGTTTGCTGATGGGATTCCGCCTCTCCTTTTCCTACCATTTTTGTGATCTCTTAATATTCTGATTGCATTGAGTTCATGAATTTCAAATTCCTGATTTTTTATACTGTTATATGCACGTTTATCTCTTTGTTTAGCGCTTGAAATCTTATCTGCGCTGCTTCATCTTGGATCTGTTGGTCTGTATAACGCTATCAGCCCGCCTAAAAGCTATTATTATAAGTTTATGCTATCTCTTCTACTAAAATCAGAATAAAACTATAAAATGCCCCCATTTTGTCATTCTCGTATTTCATCTTTACGTCTTTGTTCAATTTAATAGTACCTTTGATTCTAGATCAAAAATCATACTTATATAACTTCAGAGGTTTCTCTTCATTATTGGCATACATACATGTTTCCATTCCGTTAAACTTGCTGAAAATGAAGAAAATATATTCTTGTTTTGACTTTTCCTGTATGCCATTAACTTAGAGAGTTAAAACTAGAAGTTGACATGCTTTTGTTTTGTCAGGTATTTGTGGCAATTTTATCATTTTATTAGAGTCAGTATAGTCATGTTGGTTTTGAGTCTCTTACTAATTCTTAATCTTATTTCTTTTGCACGAACAATGTTGCGAGTCACTTTGGACTCCTCACTATGCTGTATTCCTTGGGCCACGGAGGCCCAAACTTTCTATTCCTCGAGTCAGCCCCATTCCCAAGAGAAAAGAAGTTGCTATACAAATCTCAGGATGGAAGCCTGAATCCACAAATGAAGATTCAAAAGTGATAAGGACTAAGATTTATTCAACTCTTTCTTTTATTCACTTAGAGTTTACATTTGTATTTGCTTGAATACTAACGTTTATTTTATTGATTTTAATTTAATTAAATTCCCTGGCAGGTCGAACGTTTATGTTACTTTTATTATTATTATTATTTTTCTTCGTTTCATTTTGGAAAAGGGTTTTGCATAAAAAATAATTGAAAAAAAAGAATAAAAAATAAAAATATGATTTCTTCATTTTAATTTAATTTTCAAACTTGTTCAAATTTTTAAATTTAGTCAAATCTTTTTTAAATTTATTCAACTTTTTTCAAGTCCAATTAAGGTTTTCAAATTAATCAATATATAATAATCAATATTTTCAAAAGTAAGTCAAATTTTCATAATCGCCGGATAACCGCATTTAGTGGCCATTTCGAGTGCGTATAACCTTCTCGAAATGGAAATGTGAACCCGAACCTTATCTTTGGAATTTTTAAAAGATTTTTCTATTAGTCTTTTAAAATATTTTTGGTTTCCTAATTATCTGCAAAATTAGGTGGCGACTCTATTTTCCTTGAATTTCAAAAAATTGGTTTTTCTCAAATTAATTGAGTTTTAATCAATTCTTTTGATTTTCAAACAATTTTTGATTTTTCTTTAAAAGTCGGTCATTTTTCGGCGTAACAGAAATGACGACTCTGCTGGGGAATTTAATTAGGTTCTAACCATTAGATTAAGTTTGACTAACTATTTGATTTAATTTGTTTATGTGCTTTACCTGCTTATTTGATATTAAACTGTCATTTTTGCATTGTTCATGGCATTTTCCCTCCTTTTA
>JAABOM020092636.1:0-28264 GCA_011800125.2 Solanum clarkiae | reverse complement strand
CCAAATATCCTCACGAAAGTGCCAATGAAATCCCCGATCAGGTCCAGGATCAAGAAAATGAGTTCCCAAATCATCATGTTTAGACCAACAATGGATGAACAAAGGTGCTCCAATAGGGAGGTCACTGACAATCCAAACTTGGTAACGGTCTCGAGGACCCTTGCTAGAATCAGTAGCAAAAACTTCACTCAAAGACAAGATAAATAAAAGTGAAAAGATTAAATTAGTGATGTCAAGATTCATGTCAAGAATTTCTTTTGAAAAAAAAAACTATCCTCTTGTAATTTCATGGTATTCAGATGAATCAAAAGGCTATTTATAAATTTTTGAAAAAGCTCCATTAGTTTAGCACATTAATTAGCTATAGAGTCAAACTATTTTAGATTAGACAATCTGTTATGGTCAACTTTGATGAAGTCAATTCCTCAAATAAACATTCAACTTGTAGAAATATCCCACTAAAATGACTTTTGAATTTATCCACAATATAATAATTAAATCGTTCCTATATTTTCAACTAATGCAAAAGTTGAATTTTCACGTATATTTAGATGTCAACATTTTAGAATTCATTTCAGATACAATGCCCTTAGTTCATTATTTAAAACCCGTTGACCCATTTTTTGTTGTTTGGTAGATTAAGTAAAATCTCTTTCATGTTTGCAATCAAATTAGTTTTGTATCTAAGAAGAACCATTTAACTGGAAATAGAGATTAAACTAAAAAAGCAAAATAAAAATAAAAAATAAAAATGAAGTGCATAATTATTAATCATCTCCTAAGATTTAAAATACAATATAGTATATTGTTAATTAGAATTTTAAGTAACAACAAACAAACTAAACTAGTTAGTAATCCATTGAATTTATTTGATTTATTTTTTAAAAAATTTAAAATAGATATTTTATAAATTACTTATACATCAATATGTTGTCTTAACACTTGGAACATAAAATAATGAGGTATACCATCAGTAACATAACTAGCCGAAAAAAGATGCTCACAACAGTATGAGTTGTTTTCTACGCATAGTTTTTGTTCATCACACAACCACCCTACAACAACAACAACAACAACAACAACAACATACCCAGTGAAATCCCACAAGTGGAGTCCAGGGAGGGTAGAATGTACGCAGACCTTACCACTACCTCATAGAAGTAGAGAGGTTGTTTCCTGGGAACCCTCATCTCAAAACCCATAAGCAGAAAGAACTAGATATGACAAAAAGGAAAGGGAAGGAAACAGAAAGAACGACTAATAATGAATAGCATATGACAATATGTAAATATGATAAAACTAACACATAATACGACAGATAATGAGAAGACATGATAAAAAAAATACGTCCTCCACCTAAACCTACTATACCCCAGGGCCATGCATCCCTTAACCCTACCAATCAGCCTGCTACCCTAATTTGCGACCTCCACTTCTTTCTATCTAAGGTCCTGTTCTCGGTGAGATCAAGTTCTGTCATATCCTGTCTAATCACTTCCCCCCAGTACTTTTTTGGTCTACCTCTACCCCTCCGTGTAGCTCCCAAAACCAACCTCTGGCACCTCCTAACAGGAGCATCGGTACTCCTTCTCTGCACATGTCCAAACCATCGCAGTCTCGCTTCCCTCATCTTTTCGGCCACCGGAGCCACCTATAGCTTCTCCCGAATGGTCTCATTTCTAACCTTGTCACTCCTGGTGTAGCCACACATCCATCTCAGCATCCTCATCTCTGCGACATGCATCTTCTGAAAATGTGTATTTTTAATTGGCTAACACTCCACCCCACATAACAACGATAGTCTAACCACCACTCTGTAAAACTTACCTTTGAGTTTAGGTGGCATCTTCTTATCACATAATACTCTAGAGGCAAGCCTCCATTTAGTCCATGTTTCCCCAATACGATGTGTGACATCATCATCGATATCGCCACTACTCTGGATGATGAACCCCAGATACTTAAAGTTTTCCCTCCTGGGGATAGGTTGAGTGGCAAGCCTCACATCAAAGCTTGCTTCATCCCTCTCAACACTAAATTTGCACTCCAAATACTCCATTTTGGTCCTGCTCAATTTGAATCCTTTGAACTCCAAGGCATGTCTCCAGGCCTCCAACCTATTATTAACTTTAGTCTAAGTCTCATCAATGAGTACTTTGTCATCTGCAAATAGCATACACCATGGTACCTCCTCCTGGATAGATCGCGTCAGCTTATCCATTACCAAGGCAAACAAGAAAGCGCTCAACACAGATCCTTGATGGAGTCCCATCTCAACAAGAAAATACTCTGAGTTTCCTCCCACCGTTCTTACCTGAGTTTTGGCTTTGTACATGTTCTTAATCGCCCTGATATATGCCACTAGGACACCTTTCACCTCTAGACACCTCCATAAGACATCCCTTGGGACCTTTTCATATGCCTTCTCGAGATCAATGAACACCATATGGAGGTCCTTCTTTCTTTCCCTATATTTCTCTACTAACCTCCGAACAAGATGAATAACTTCAGTAGTCGACCACCCCCGCATGAATCCAAACTAATTCTCCGAGATAGATACTACTCTTCGCACCCATATCTCCGTTGCTCTCTCCCAGACCTTTATAGTGTGGCTTAACAACTTGATACCCCTGTAATTGTTACAGTTTTGAATATCTCCCTTATTCTTTTACAATGGAACCATTGTACTCCTCCTCCATTCATCAGGCATCTTGGTAGTCTTTATAATAGCATTGAACAGTCTAATCAACCACTCAATGCCATCCTTGACCGTGTTTCATCCTACTAATAGCCCGTCTTACCTTCTCAACTCTGAACCAACCTATAGACTGTAAACTTTGCATCATGAAAATATTGATTTAAATAAAAATTAGCGCAAAAATCATAGTATTTGATTTTAAAATATAATGTTAAGATCCAAGCTAGACCCTTGGTCTGACATGATGATTAGAATCCCTGAAAGAATCTCAATCAAGGCCTCATAACATATCAAACATACCTAGGGTAAAGAAATAAAAGAAACATAATTAGGAAATTCATAAGAAATCCAAGAAACATAGCATAGTAGGAGAGCAATAGGGAAACATAGACTCCACACAATCCAAACATGCATTTAATGGATCTAACATAAGTTTGGCGTGAGCTGGGTAGGGGCTCAGGACATGTTGTTTCGAGCTCACATTCAAATAAAAAAAATCTCGAGATACCAATATAGGCTAATGATGAAAAGTAAAGAGAAGGTTGACTAGGTTTGATCTCAAAGCATGAAGACTCACCACACAATCTTGAATATGTTGGAAATCTAGCCACATGAGTGACTAGTACAATAAGAGTCCTCCCCTACATTATAATGTATCCAATGAATTTTGCATTGATATGTTTGATTGTACTAAGTATATAGGCAATACAAATAAACATTGATCGTGTAGTGAAAATAACTACTTGAATAAATAGCATAATAAGACAAGTATTTAAAAGCGTGAATAAACAAGTGACTTGTAAATGCACAACTAAATCATAGGAAGAATCAGGTAAAGAAAAGTGCTATGAATAGTTAAGTGTATGTATCATAAAAAACCATACATTTGTGGTATATAACCATAACCAACAATAAAATCGTGAAAGCTATATTATGAAATCTCAATGTGTACCTATACATCGGAGAAAAGAAAGTCTACTTGTCAAGGTAGAACTCTACCCAACTAGGCAGATGTCACGAGTCATATAGTATATGTGGATACACTAGCTAGGACATATTGGCAAATAATCTGATGGTGACAACGTAGTTATGAGACTTAGAGCTTGCTAATAAGGACTCTTTAGGTAGAGCTCCCACCATAAAGTTCTCTCGGTGCTAAATCAAAATCTCATAGAAACGATATCATACAATTCATACATGCTATGAATCCATAAGATTTTCAGAGGTCATATTTCATACCTATCATAGATCATAAGACTTGATATGTGAAAATGCAAGCAATCTACTCCAATTGTGTCATGACTCAAGCTAGGCCATAGATATGATATGATGATTAGTAAAGAATTTCAACAAGTCTCTTATCATATAAAGTATACATACGCTTAAAAAAAATGAGGCTAGCATAATTAGGAAATTGATATGAAATCCAAAATCATTGCATAGAAGGAAAAAAAATAAGATAACATAGACCCATTACAATGGAAAAATACCTCTAATATGGATCTAATATAGGCGGGGGGCTTTAGGACATGTTCCTAGATCATCCTCAACAAAAGAAAGAAATAACATGAAATAGTCTCATGTATTAACGCAGATCGCTGACTAAGATTAGATAAGGAAAGGAAATATAGACTTAGTTAGACCTCGAGGAATGAGGACTCACCACACAAATCTTCAATATACATCAGGCTAGCCACGAGAGTGAGGTATAAAATGAGATCCCTCCCCTACATTATTAAATAATATAGCAAGGAAGTATACATTAATATAATTGAATATACTAGGAATGCAGGTGATATAATTTAAACATGAACCATAGTGCAATGGACCATACATTAATATAATTGAATATACTAAGAATGCAGGTGATATAATTTAAACATGAACCATAGTGAAATGGACCAATTACATATCATGATAAGAGTTGTATTTAATAGCATAAGTAAGCATGAGATTGGTCTATGCACAAGTAAATCATAAGAATCATGTAAAAGTGAAGTCTATGAATAATCAAGCCATGAACCATAAAAGAGCCATATATATGTGGGATAACCACCATAATCGATAATAATACCATGTAGGCTATTTTTATTGAATCCCAATCACTATCCATACATTGAAGAAAAGAGAGTCTACTTGCTAAGGTAGAACTCTACAACATAGAAAAATGAACTATCAAAAGCTACATGAATCCATTAGTAGAAGAAATCCTATAGTGGCATGTAGTCGTACGACTTAGAGATTGCTACTAGGAACTCCTTGAGATGTGTCCCTCAAAATCCACACAGTACTAAGTCAAAATCCCATAAAGTACATCTCATAATAATCATACTCATCATGATTTTATAAGCTTATTATAAATCATAGTGCATATTTTTCATAAGCTTACTATATAGGAAAGATAATTTATAACCACCAATCCAAATCATAGAAACTTGTTCATAAAATAGCTTACTTTCACATAATTCATGCAATGTGGGTGTAGACCTTCCATCATTACAAATCTTATATTAATAATGTCTTAGGTCACCATTTTCATAAACATGCTTGAACACTTGAAATATCATATCCAAGACTTATGATAATGTTCAAAGATACTTCCTTAAAGAAATGTGGACGATCGTTAGTAGTCTAATTATCCAATTAAGAGTTGGGGTCAATCCCATAGGGAATAGATTGAAATAAGTCTATCAGTTATTACTCTTCAATTAGAGTCACTACTTTCCTAAAATAACAATGCATAAAGAAAATTGGGTGTTTTGTTGTAAAAAATAGAGTAGCAAAACATTTTCATAATCCCACATGGTGGTAGAAAGACATTTTCATAACCCCACTTGGTGGGTAAAATCATTTTCATAACCGCACATAGTTGGTAGAAAAACATTTTCA
This sequence comes from Solanum clarkiae, assembly GCA_011800125.2. Lineage (NCBI taxonomy): Eukaryota > Viridiplantae > Streptophyta > Magnoliopsida > Solanales > Solanaceae > Solanum > Solanum clarkiae. The sequence continues at coordinate 22,677 of JAABOM020092636.1, read as the reverse complement.
TCTATGAGATACATAGTATATATACATGCATGGGATCTTAAACTATTTCAAATCAATCATCATGCATACTTGGGCTTAAAAGCTAAATCATAGTATAAAATGTGCTTACATGCATAGGAGTAGTTCATTCATACTTGTACATGATGGTGTAAAAACACCCATGAGTGCTTTAAGCCATTTCTGAGTCATCATAGGATTCATAATCAAGTTATAATCATATTCATACAGAAATCATGTTCATGTCCATAATTGATATTCAAATTCATAGCAATAATTTGTGAAAAATCACGTTAATGAATGCTCATGACATAAGAAATGAGAGAATAACATGGGTACTGAGATTCATACTTAAAACATGAAATTAAGATAGAATCATGTATAAACTAAGAAAAAATCAACACTCGGATCATGATTGAAACTACCCATGCATGAAATCAAGCTTAAAGGGAACATACAAGTTCAAATCTCATGAAAATCATATAAATCATTAGAGTAAGAAGTAATTCATACTTACATTATCATCTGAGAGTAACCCATAGCAAAATTTCAACAATGTAAAATCAAATCATAAAAGTCAACCTTGAATCTCACTTAAAGTTTATGAAAATTTGAAACTAGAATTTGGACTTCATGATTGAAAGCAAATCATGAATGAAACTACACATATCTTACTAGAATTAGAGAGATTAAGATAAGATAGACTTGAACTTAAAATCACACTTGAGACCTTAACTTGAATCTTCAAAGTCTAGGCTTGGATTGAGACTTAAATTTTAGGAATTAGATGTAGGACTTAAAATGAAGTGAATGTAAATGACTAAGGAATGATTTAACGATCTTAAGGAGGGAAAAATGTCCTAAAAGACCAAGGGATTGAGTCAAATTACCATATTATCTTCACTTAAAGTAGAGCCCAAGTGGTAGATAGTGAATTGTACGGAACCCCCCTGTAGACCATGGTGCACACCATGGCCCATACAATGGTCTGTGATTTGCTACCAATGGCAAAATAGTATAGGCCAAGTGGAGGGTTCCCTCCATAAGATTCTCTACATAGCATAGTGGGCATCACGATCCGTAGAGGATTTTGTGGTGGAACCCTTCCCTTGAAACTCCCAAGTCAGCCAATGGAACAACTCTTTAATGGACCAAGGCTACCTGCAGGGCACCCTACACATTCAGTGGAGTGCTCCACGGGCTATGGAGGAATCCTTAAAGGGGACTCTGCGCCAAAAAACTCATAAATTAGTTTTCAAGCCTCGTTAAGGTCGTACGAGGCCCGAGTCCTTACAAGACATAAATGATGTGGATTTAACTTTAGATCAACTTAAAAACATACAACTTAATAAATTTAATGCATAAATATAATAGATATCATCAATTGGAATCATAATTATAATAATACACATTAGTTGTCATGCACTCTTGAAAATCATGTCGAGAAATTACTTGAAAATTATTATAATCATACAATTAGATAATAATGCATACTTAATTGAGTAAATAGACCATAATTGAAGAATAATTCATGCAAATAGATGAAAATTGAACATGACTCATCATGAAATCATGTAGCCTAGATGAAATTTGTAGACAATTCATAAGAAGATCATCAACTTCATGTAATTGACAAGAATACATATTAGGAAAGAACAATAGTCATGTTTTGAATCATAATTAAAGAAATTTGGTCGAAGTTGAGAAGATTCATAAAATTTACATACATGAAAGTAGATTTTAAATAATTAGAATTTGGAAGGAGCTCCATCGAAGAAAGAATTTCATAGATAAAAACTCACATACCTTGAGTGATTGTGTTGATGAAATTGAAGATTAATGGAGGTTTTAACATGATTTTCAATTGAGTATTGATTGGAGAAGAAGAAAGCCTTGAGAACAATTTTCTAGAAAGATTTTTTTTTAATGTGTGAATTGTGGAAGAATATTATCAATTTTGGGTCCAAATGTAATTTATAGGATAGGAATTAGTCCCAAAATAATATACAAATTCAGTATCTGACATATAAGAAAAAATTCAAAGCATCCTCACTTAAAAATTAAAATTATATGAAAAATTATGAACTATGATGGAATACTTTTTTGATGCAAAGATGTTTTGTCATAGGTCATTTTTAGTGAAGTTTAAAATTTGGCCCGATTTTGTCTAAGGAAAAATTTGAACCAACATGATATAAGTATGCAACGTGCTCTTCTCACATACACTTCTGGATAAGCAATTTTCTCAAAATCTTATATTGCAATCTTCTGGATCTAAAAATTCATCGAGACTATTTTATCAAATATTCTTTTCGTATTATATCATATCCCAACATTTAAAATGCTCGTATATTATACGTATACGCATATCCAATGTCCAATAATGCTTTTACATAGTCTAATATAGGCAGGGACTAGGATATTTTCTTAACTCACCTTTAATAAAAAGTAAGAACAATACTCTAGAAATAGAACAACTATGATCATCAAATAAAACTATGACTGAATAGTTCTTGGATCATGAGGATTTACCAACCAAGTATATCTTCAACTCCAAGCTAGCAGGTAGAGTGTAGAGTAGGGTGAGTGGCCTCCCCTATATTATGAATCAATATTAATAAAATATTTGTTAGTATGTTCAAATGTACTAAATACGTGACCAATACAATGCATGTTGTAATAGCAATGTTGTAGTGATCAAGGTTAGTGAATAATATAAGCAAACCATTTAAGCGTAATAATGTGTCATGTGTAAGGCCAATGTCTTTGGAATCAAAATACAACCTTAGAAAAGCTTATACATTCATGGATGAGATAATCAAAAGGAATAGCAAGTATTCATTAAAGTTAATAAAGTTCATAGATTATTGTAAGAATCTTAAGTCATAGTATGTGTCACCAACCATAAGTGAGTAAGACATAAATCAAGAGTGAGATTATAATTGACAAAAATTATGTGAGCTACAAGATGTAGTCTCGATATTACCCTTATACCTAACAAAAGGGGGAGAATACTTTGTCAAGATAGAAATCATAATGCTTAAGTGGATAACTTAGAGATCGTGTGAATCGGGTATTCACCCCTAGCTTTTTCACTCTGGTTCTCACCTCAACGCATTGATACTTTTGATACCCACCTTTTAGAGATTTGTGAATTCATCTCAAATTCCTTTATCTACAGTGACATGTAGTTTTATGGCACGGGTATTAATCTCTAGTCTACTCTATGCTAGGTAGTACTCTCAAAAGAACAAAGAATAAAAAATCGTAATATCATGTGAAAGAAAAATTATCCAATTTCAAATCCCTTGTTATCATAAGTCGTAATATTAGAGTAGCACCTTAATCATTAATTAGCTGAAATATCTTCTATCACCATTCATAAGCATAGGTAATAAATTAGGAAAAATATTATCATCCTTCATAAGCATAGATATTAAGACTTCCATAAATCATAATTAGTTGCTTTCATTATATACTTTAGATGAAGCTCTTATCATTCATAAACATAAATAATTTCATAAACCTTTATTTCTCATCAGAAACCTTATTTGAGACTCTGTTAATCATTATTGAAAAGCATGCATAAGATCATTAATAGATCATGATCACAGTTTATTTTTAACTTAGGGTAAATACATAGTAAATTAAGTTAAGACCAAGTTATTTAGATGAATCTATAACCAATCATAAAGAATTATGTCAATTGGATCATAATTGAAAGAACCTGTCAAGGAATTCATAAATTCATACTTTGAAATTAGTATAATACAAGAGTTTAGATAATACTTCATGAAAATCATGCATTTCAAACATAAATTCATGCATAATTAAATAAAATTGAATCAATTTGTATATCATGATTGAGGAACCCATAATACTTTGAACCATAAACAACATATAGGGGTAATTGAATAAAAATTCATGAAATTATGTAATTAAACTTGAATCATGCATAAATTTACTAGTAATCATAGTTAGATTATAACTCACGCAATTGAATAATAATTTATGAAAATCTAATGGAATTGATACGTGAAATTACTTGAAATGTTAAAAATCTTTTATGCTCCATGGATGTAGGATGCTCACGAATCAATGCCCACATACCTTGTTGAAGAATCTAAATGAAATTAGTAGAAATCGCTGCAAAACTTGAAAAAGATCACTTTATCTTCTACGAATCCGTTGCTTGGGAAAGATGAGAGCTTTAGGAGAACTTTTAGAGAGAAGGTTTGCGATTTTGAAAATTGAGTGCAAATGATGGACTTTTGGGAAACTAGAATTTTTAATAGAATGAAATTTAGTCCCAAAAGTCATCCAAATACATGAATGAGCAATTAGATAAAACAATAAAATAACCCTATATTAAAATTTATTAGGGTCCTTGTGTCGAACCCTATATGAGCCACACAAATCAATACAAAGCATAGAAAAGTTCATGAGAGGGGTCATGAAATTGGCTAAGGGACTTACTGGGGACGGGGAGGGGGACAACAGGGCATAAAAATCAATACTGTACAAGGTTCTACGAAAGGGCTTGTATTGAGATCCCTTATATGACCCCTATATGGTCCATATACAATACGATGGGCCTTTCAAGAGTTCGGGGAGGGGGATGGATAAGGCACCTCAGAAGGATGATCACCATGTTCCATGAAGATTTCCACTATCCTTGACGAAAGTCGTGAACATGCGATTGTATCACGCCCTGGGAAGGTACATTAGACCGTTGTTGACACTCAAAAACTATTGCTACTCCCCAAGCAAATCAATCACTTGGCCTCATATCATCACACCATTCAATCAACATAACTCAAAAAACTCAATGGAAGACTAAAGAAGATAAATGGACATATTTAATGTCTCAAAAGTATATTAATTAAATAAAAGGGCTAGTAGAAAGGAACTAGCTCATTAAGTCTCAACATCAATACTCGACTCTAGTCTATGAAGCCTCTCTCACTATCATTTGGTGCCAATGATAGACCCATGTCCAACTCAAAATAGAATAAAGCTAAATCAAAGTGTCACTCTAGTAAGCAAGATGAAAATAAATAATGACCCTCCAAAGTAAAGAAGACTCACCAACTCAGCTGATATGCTCGGATCATCAATGAAGCGCCTGCTGACGATCTTTAGTACCTGCCTCTACATCATAAAATGATGCAGTCCAAAATGGAACATTAGTACGTGGAATATACTGATATGTAAAATAGTTGAATAAAATGGAAATAGGTGGAATAATATAGAAACAACATCAACTCAAAATAATACTCAATCAGAATGTCAAATGTCTATCTAAAGCAAGAATAAAGAGTAAATAAATGACTCATCAATCAATCAAACCTCATCAATCGACTCAAACTCAGCTCAATAGAACTTAACTCAATGGGACTCAACTCAGCTCAACTCAACTCAACTCGACTCAGAGTACTCAAGGTGGAAACTTTTTGGGAGTTTGTCTTATCCGACAACAATCACTTATGAGCCAGTGATCATACAACAATTTCGTTGATATTGCCACAATCATTCCATACTTGCCGGGTAAGGAATGAATATGATCCACAAAGGATCTAGACTCTACTGTCCGCTATTTTTTTAGGGACTTCATCTCGAGTAGGGACCATGTGATATAATGATTCAATCTCCTCCTACATTTGGCGACGTAGTTAATGAGTATGAGTGAGACTCATTCTTACCCATTTCGGTGCTCGATACTTCTCCCTAGACTCAATGAACATAAGACTCTTCCTCATCTCAATTAGTCTCATGGAGGCACTCATCAACTTAATTAATGTCATGGAGACTCTCATCATCTCATTAACTCAAACTCAAGGGTCCTCTATTATTTCAGAGACTTTTAACTCATCTCAATTAACTCAATTGTCAATTTAAGAACTCAAGAAACTCGGATCATAAATAAGAAGAAGTCATTCAAATAGAACTCAAGAACTCAATTATGAAGACTCATAGAATCATCAAACTCAAGTAACTCAACCTCATGCTCACATCAAGATTTTCCTCAACATAATCAAGTCAAGGCTTTAGACTCTATCCGTAGGTTCATTATGCATGCTTTCATAATTTAACATATAGGGTTTATACATTATCTCATGAAAAGTATTTAAATCAAGAAAACAAGTTTGTGATGATCATCAACATATGAAAATACATGTAATAGATATAATTTTCAAGAAAGTATTTCAAGAAAACATGTATGGGGACTCATGAACTCTCAACTCCTCTATTACCATCTATAAGGCACATGAGAGAACAATCTCATGCTTTAGTTTTGCCTTACATACCTGGAATGAAGCTTTTGGACAATCAATCCTCAAGAACTCTCCTCAGACTCCTCAATTTTACGCTCCTCTTCTCTCCTCTTTAGCCCTAGTCTTTTTCAAGGACTTAGAATAGGATTTAAAACCCTTTTATGCTTAAAACGACTCATTTTGATCATGTTTTAAGACTAGGAGGGTGTCACAAGCTGAACCTAGGGTCTAGGTGTGACATGGCGAATAGAGACCCAAGAGTTCCCAAACAAGCCTCAAAAGATCCTAATTCACATCATCGATTTGGAAGCATATTCAAATAGTAAACACATAGTTCTAAGGGATAGGAAAATAGGACTTATGTTATGCAGATATCATAGGAAAAAGGATCAACATGGATTTACATAACACGTAGCACATAAAGACTAAGGGGCGGGTAAGTATGACTCACTCTGTGAAGGCAATTCAGGATTTAGGATCTTCCACATTTCCACATCAAACAAACATACAGATCAGAATGCTCATAATCAATCCATGATAGCCATATTCAATAGATAATTATAATCATAAGCTTCAAATACAACACATAATATATAGATCCGACGAGAGTCTACAAGATGTCCAACAATGCCTCTAATCATAAGATAGGACGGGGGCCAAGACATGTCCAGGACTCACTCTCAAAATAAATAACACAAATGGAAACAACATAGATAGAGGAATGGTGGCTCATCCTTAAAGGATAGGACTCACCACAATAAATTTCTCACATCCGATCTAGCATCAAGCGGTGGATGAAGGAAATCTCCGGTCCCTACATGGTTAGATCATATAGGCAAAAGTGTGCATTAGTACGCTTGAATATACTAAGTATGTGGGCATGCAATGTATATGTATTATCAAACCTGTATTTCAATGTTAGATGACAAGGACATATAATATAGAAAGAATCATATATCCAAAGAATAGTATACAAAATGTCATGAAGTCCATGATGCATGAAATGAAAAAAATGCTCATATATAGTGGGGATGTGACCTCAACTAACATATAAGATCAAGCGAGTTATTACTTGAAATCCCTATGTTATCCGCACATGGGAAAAAGGGTGGTAAACCATACTTCTCCTTACGGGCCTCCCATTTTGGAGAAGTAACCTTTCTTATGGGCCTCCTATTTCGGATAGAATTTTCACAATATTTCTAGCGACTCATTCTTCAACTAACGGGATGAGCCTTAAATCTCAATACCTATGCTGGCACATAGTTCAAGGAAAGGGAGAGGGCCCTTGAGGATAACCTTAATGGCCCCAATCTATTGGTGCTAAGTCAAAACATCCCACGGGAATACTTATACATATACATGCTTTCAAAAGAGGCAATAGTCATTTCAAATCCTTTCAATGCACATTTAATCTCAAAATCTAAACATATTCATAATAATTCTTTCTTAGGCTCAAATCTCAAAACATAGTCATAATTCATGATTCTCATGAATCGGAATAGCTCATTCATATATACAAAATGGTGCAAACACCCATAATTGTTAAAGAGCCATAATCATAGACATTTATGTGATCACTTTCTTGTTATAACCAACATCTTATCAAAATCATATCATAAAATATAATTGAGCTTAACCCACTTCATAATTTCCATAAATTCCATGTTCATGAATGCATATGTCATGAATGATGTAAGAATAACATGGGTAATTGAGGTTCAACCTAAACCAACAATATAATATGAGATTCAACTGAAAACATAATTAAATTCACATATAAAATCATAATATAAATCACCAATGCACAAAACAAGCTTTAAAGGAGACATGCATGTTCATGATTTTATAACTTCAATGTAAATCATCATAATAAGGCATAAAGTAACTTAAATTCATAAATAAAGTACAACCCATATATCAATTGAATTTAATAAATCAAAATAATGAAAATCCACATTCAAAGTAAGCTTGATTTCAAGGAAAGTTTCTTGAAAAGAATTGAATTTGCTTGATTGGAAGGAATCAAAGATCAAAACGCATACCTTGCTTAGGAAGATGAATTTGAGAAGAATTTAGCTTGAAGTTGAAACCCCAGTTGAATCCTAGCTTGAATCTTGAAGATGAGACTTAGAGAGAATTTTGAGAGTTTGATTGTTGAAACTAAGCGTTAGTCTTGAATGAGGGTTAGAATTAGTGTAGGAGAGGTTTAGGAATGTAAATGGGGGGGGGGAGTTTAAAAGTCTTAAAAAGCCTTGGGGATGGGTCAGAATATCAAAAAACACCTCAATAAAATACTCCTTTAAATTTTATCTGTAACTTCTCACGGCTAACTTTATAGGTCATGAAGCTCTTCACAGGTCGTTAAGAGAGCACGGGTTGTGAAGGTCTTCACGGTCCATGAAGGCTCCCCTTCTAGCCCAGACAAATTCTATGAAAAAGGGCATAAATTCTTGCTCCAAACTCAGAATGAGGTGAAACTAGATGCGTTGGAAATCAAATTCAATGAGATTCAACTTGATAGGTAATAGGCCACCTAGTTCCTTTTGTGCTAAGAGATATGTCCATTTAAGTTTGAACCTGCTACGATACTTGTAAAAAACTTGGCCAATAGAATTCCTTTGAACTTGGCTTGATGTGGGAGACCCATGATGACCTTAAACAACATAAATAAGGTTGAATTGAGGGCTTGAAAGTGAACTTATTGATCTTGAAGATCCCATGCTTGAAAGTGAACTTATTGAGCTTGAAGATCCCATACTTAGAATTTTTCAATGAAGTCACCTTTACGGGTCGCCACGCGGGTCGTGAAACCCCACATAAATCATAAACTTGGCCGTGTGACCATACTTGGTCCCAAAAATTTTCCTGAACTAAATTTTCATGCTCCATTCAAGTCGTATAAAGTCTGGGTCCTTACAAAGGGGTTTGGAAAGGTCTAGAATGCCCCTTACATAATTCAAAAAAAAGTCAGTCTCGAGACGTGGGGTCCGTGATTCAGACAATGTCAAACTTGGGTGTTTTTTTTCAAAAATTCTCCGAACAAGCTTTCTAATCCCGTAGAATTTTTTTTTCGATACTCAGCTCTATGAACGAGCTTTCGATGCAGAAATAATTTTTCACAGAAAATTATCTTTTGATTTGTAAAAATCAACCAAGACCACTTTCCCACTCAATTTTTCATGCTGATTGTATATCTAATGTCAGATTTGCCATCGGAGCATGGGAAGACACGTTATGTACATATCTCTCCTCTAGGCGTATTTTGGTAATTTTATCGAGCATTACATCACCTCTCCCTTGGGATCATTCATCCTCGAATGTTGAGTAATAATAGACATCAATGCATGAGTATACTCAAAACTCCATGCTCAATACTCACTCAATAACTCAAATTGTCAACTCTTCTTCAATCCTCAATGAACTCTACTCAGACTTAGGAATCAACACATTAACTCAAGAAATAAAATATCAATTAAGTCAAGGGTGAGAACATTACCTTCATCAGGCATGAATAGAACATCAAAACTCAATCAATGCGAATCGTTTAATTGTCTCGACAATCAGTCTTTCGAACTCAGGAAAGAAGCCATCAACTCTAATCGAAAATGGGACCATCGTGATGTACAAGACTCTGTGGACACTCTCAAGCTCAACTCCCTACCTCAATTGTACTCCTTTTCATGGCACTCTACTCCATCAACGTAAGCTCGTAGCTCTTATTCAAATCTTTACCTAACCACCTTCTCTTCTTCTATTCAAGCCTAGTTCTGAGCCTCAAGGTGCTATTCTTGAGATGATCGTATTCATATAAGGCTAATCCTCGATACTCAGCCCTATACTTCCACAGGGGCTTTCATTAAAAGGTTACTAGCCCTCTTCACTATTTCACTTCACCACCCTTACTCGAAACCCTTATTACGAAGTCTTCAATAGTCTATCATCAATACTCACATAACAACAACCACATGTTCAAGCCTATCACTCTAACCATTTCAACTATGTCTTGGAACTTTCAAACCTACTTAGCACTTCTACCTCTACTATTCAATGAGCTCACACTCAAGGACACACCATCATACTCTTACCTATTCATTCACATAATAATGTCTCATCTCTTCCCTCATCCCTATCTCTATCCCTATATGACACAAGCACAACACTAGAGTCACAATAAGGATACATTCACTCCTTCTCATCCACCCTCATTCTCCGTCTATTACTATCATCATCACTATTTGGACCTAGAGGAACTCGTCATCTCCCTCTTCGATGAAACCCTAACTACTACTTCTTATGCAAAATAAGCACTATTATACATCTAAAACTTGATACTCTACATCCTACCATCAACAATGGCATAGCCGCCCGAAGGTCAGGCATATGTATGAAGACGTCTTCTCTCATCAACCATCACTCCTCTACTATCATCAACACTTCTATCAAGATCGAAGAGCCAGATCACTCAGAGGGCTTGGAACAAAGATCATTAGCACGATTCAATTGAAAAGTCTTATATGAAAACGTTCATAATACAGTAAAATCTCCCTCATCTATCTAGACTTATTCAGAGTTCACAGAACTATACGTAGTGTAAAACTCAGGTCATATCTCACTCAAGATAGGATTGGGAACTCTCGGATCCATAGGGTAAGATCAAAATTAATGAATTAATTCATTGTTTTTCATCCTCACAACTCAACATGAATGACAATCAACAAGTGGCATATGGGACTAGGCCATGGGCATGGCAGTTGTATACCAGATGGGAATAGAGCATCACCTCAACAGAAGAATAAAGAACGTATGATATGGCAAGGAATTGATGTCTCATCCCGATGTACCCATAAGATTTACTTAGGTTTATCATCCCATCATCTCACCCTTATTTCAAAGGTTATCTCTCTAGCCTTGCAAATCAACTCCCTTTACTAGGTTATAAGCTTCTATCTCCACACGGTCAAGGAATCACCATTCACAAGAATGTGCATCTTCAACTCTTCTGTTATACTATAGTCGCATATGTAAAATAGCCACTAAGACTTTCTTCAAAGATACCACTCTTAGCTTCCTCCTACCTCTATGGAAATCTCTTTATATTTGTTGCTCTGAATGGCGTACATAACTACTTCCCACAACTCTTACTATGTAACCATTCTTTTGCCTGCTAACGCTCAACTTTTTGTGCTCTCATAAACTCGTTTGTATAAGACTTAGACTATAATGGAAAAACTCATCATCATATATCCATACGCCCCAATCAACTCAGTTGCTCGGGATGACAAAGAATGCTTACATCAACCTACTCCATATTGACAACTCAGATATACTATCTAGATTCTTGTACCAGTCATAACTTAGAACTTCACACGTCTCTACAAAATCATGGATACATATCTCAAGCCTCCTCTTATCTATTGAGCTATCCTCGTTTCACTCGTCTTACTTAAGGGGCACTTGTACTCTGCCTATAACATTACTTTCTTTACAACTCAGTGCCACCACCTATTCAGTCATATCTCCTTATCTGACTAAGGCTCATAACTCAATGAATCTCATGAACTCTCACTTAAAATTCATAAGTCTAATTTAGATCTTCCACATTTTCAGCACTCTAGTTCCGCCTGCTTAACATCTATACTTCACCCTCACTAATAAAATATCAAGATACATCAACATAGACCTCATTCTAGTTTCGAGCATGCTCTAACACATCCTAACACTAACTCGCTCTCTATACCTTCTCATAACAATCATAGGGTACTTACGACTCTTTCATCAAGCTTATGGCAATCAACTCATCCTCTCATTACTTACTTAATAGGTATATAACACTAGCTACAAGCCTCAATAAACTATCACTCTCACTATCTCATCCTTTCCTTTCTATCGTCATCATTCTAGCTCTGGAATGACAGCTCTACTAGTGTGGTATATGTAAGGACTCAGCTTTTTTGTACATATTTAGTAACGCTTGAGATTTGATTTCAGAAAGTTTTACAGCAAGGTGACACCTTATGGAACCTCCAAGCTCAATCTAAGTTCATTTTCAAGCCTTCAATTCAAGCTTATTTATGTTTTTAAGGCCATCATGGGTCTCCTACATCAAGTCAAGCTCAAAGGAATTTCATTGGATAAGTTTTTCACAAGTACTGATAGAAAGGTCAACTTTAAATGGACATATCTCTTAGCACAAAATGAACTGGGTAGCTCACGACCTATCAAATTAAAGCTCTTTGAATTAATTTTCCAATGCACTTAGCTTCACCTTATTTAGATTTCGCGTGAAGAAGTTATGCCCATTTTTGTAGAATTAGTCTGTGCAGAGGTATATATGGGATTTTAAAATTTTGTCTCATAAATGGCATTTCCATAAATTCGATTATTTCTATTGGTCTTTTGGGATCTCCTATGCTATATAATGACCTTCTGAAGACCTAAAAACCCTCAATTTATTCACACTCACTCTCTCTTATTCAAAAGACTCTCTCAAATTCTATCAAGGGTTCTTGAAGATTTTCAACTTGGGAATCAAGACATCTTCAATTCTTCATCAATTTTTCTCTTGGGTGCTCTTCATCTTGTGAAGGTATGTGGGTTGATCCTTGATTTTCTTTTGATCAAGGAGACCCAAAATTATTTTCAAGAAATCTACATGAATTTTGCTTACTTTAATTTAGGTTCTTGAATATTATGATTCCTAAAATTCTATTAACACTTGAGTTATGTTTATCTATTGATTTTAAGATGATTTAAGCTTTGAAATATTGAATTTTATCATTTTAATGAATCTATGATTATGCATGTCCCTTTTAAAAGCTTGTTTGAGCATGGGTGATTTATACATTATTTTAAATATGGATTTTAATTATGAATTTGCTTCAATTTTATGTTATACTATTGATTTTAGATTGAATCTTAACTACCCATGCGATTCTCACATTATTCATAGCATACGCAATTATGTTAACGAGAATTTATGAAAATTATGAAATGGGTTAAGCCCAATTATATTCTATGATATGATTTTGATAAAATATTAGTTATGACAAGAATGTGATCACATATATGTCTATGATTATGGCTCTTTGAGCATTTTGGGTGCTTGCACCATCTTGCATATAAATGGGCTATTCCTGTGCATGAGTATTATGACTAAGAAATTATGATTTTGACATTTGAGTCTAAGTATGAATTATTATGAATGGTGTTTGGCCTTTAATCCTAAGAATGTATTGAAATGATTTTGGAAATGGCTATTGAAAGTGTGTATATATACTAGATTTGTAGGGCTCGTGCTGAGCACGGGCATAATATGTCCAACATGATTATTCATCTTATATTTACAATTACTGTGTTGTCAAAAGATTCAAAATCAAGAAGATCAAATATAATTGTTTTTATCTTTATGAAAATCAGATGTTTACAACATATTAATGCTTCATCTTATACACTTATTGAGGAACAAAGTTTTACAATAGATCCAATTTGAGTAAGAAATACTACTTTCTTGCATCATCGTACATTTTTGCACTTGCTTCCCACTTATTTACATATAATGACACATAGAAAATACATTTATTTTGAAAGTCTTATCATTCCATAAGCCTTCTTTTATCGTAGTATATGATAAATTATTAGAATCTACAATAAAAATTAAGGAATACTCAGAAGAAAATGCAGGAGAAAATAAAATGTTTCAAGAGCTACCGTTATAACTTTGTACAAGTGTCAAGTAGTTCTTCTAATAACTTGCACATCAGGTCTGTTGATAACTTGTACATTAGGTAAAACACATGTAAAAGTTTGTTAGCTAGAAAAAGCATGCTAAACCCGCTAAATATTTGATTAACATTTGATACCTTATTTGAATAACATAAAGTCAAATTATCTCCAGATGCATGCAGTATATAGAGTTCCAAAGTAAAGCAAATTCAGCTCTAAAGTAACATAAGTGCATAACATATTTTTACCTGAACACACACAACTCACAAGGAAGAGGCTAGAAATATGATCTCAAAATTATATAGCAGATATACGATGCAATAACAGTGAAGCAGAGCAAGATAAACACACCGAAAGATTGAGAAAAAGCAAAAGAAAGTAATTTTACTCTTGGTCCTAAATATGTATGATTTGCTAGGTAAGAGAGGAAGGTGTCTACATCACTGACTCTTAGGAAATAATATAAAATTACACCGTGAAACTATAATTGGACAGAAGATATAGCAAATTTATGTATGAAATGTGAACCATTCTCGAAAATCACGTGAAAGCTCAATTTTGTTTTCATCATTAATTGTGGTCTATGAATTAAGGTATTATATATTATGAAGAGAACTATTCCTCTTTGTGGAACCAAGAAAATTTCACTAAATAAATAGAATGAGCAGTAAATGGCACAAACACATACTTCTACACATCAATCAATTGCCAATAACCTGGTCTAATGAAATAGACCAATAACTATAAGAGGGAACTGAATCAAAACATTAACCTTTTATCATGGCTAAGCAGCCACAAACTATTAGAGACTTATCACAGGAACGTTCAGACCTCAAAAGTATTGCCTGGAGGCTGCCAGAAAGTAAAAACAGGATTTAAGAGTAATAAAACGAAGTCCTCAATTTTCTTTATGCAATAAAATTAATATACCATAGCATAGACACTCTAGAAAGGTAATATTCATTTTGTTGAAAATTTAACTCAAAATCCAAAGACGAAAACGTATAGTGATACCTGAAAGTCTTGATATTTTGGAGCCCTCCGTGGAAACACACTTGATTTTTGCTACTCCATCATACTTCAAGTCAAAAAAAAAAAAACTTACCTCATTTACAATGAGGCCTTTTGATAATGCCCAAGACAACAATACCTTGTTATCTAATAATTTTGCAGTAAAGTTCAACGAAAAAATGTAAATTAAATTAAGATAAGAAATTGATGATCTTTTGTACATTGTATTGTAATCCAGTGAAGGAATCACATATCAAAGAGAATAAAGTCATTCCGAAGTTCCTATTACAGATTCAGCTGGAAATGCAAAGTTACAAAATAAACGATGAAATACATCAGTCAGACATCTAGCTTAAAAAAGATCATATTCAACACAGATCATATTTCTAGTTTATTATTTTTTTCTTTTTTGATAAGATAAGTTATATTATGAAAAAAGATACCCCACACGCATGAGGTATATCAAAAAGTTGAGAATGTACGCCAAAATATGATTCTCTGTGAAAGAAGTCTTTTTATCTATACTAATAATAATTTGAAGGGTGCCATAAAGAGTTAGTTCTTTGGGTTAGAATAATTGAAATCATATATTTTCACACATTGGCATATTAGCTCAGGCTTGCAGTATACAATCTGTGGTAATACAATAAAAGGGGAAAAATTGCATTTTTTTCTCAAAGAAACAGATGCAATTTGAAACTACAGATGAACAAAGTAAACACAGAGAGAGCAAAATGCATATCTAGAAGGATAAAAAAAATGAAAAAATGAAAAAAAGGTGAATGAAAAAGTGATAGCTAGTGGCCAAGCTTGTTAAAATATGGTTCATCCAAAAGAGTAAATGAAAGGTTGTATTCAGTAGACGTTACATTCATTGGCTTTGAACGACTCAGTCCCCACATATGATGGATGACTTTACAAATTGAGATTCATAACATTAAACTTTTTCTTCTATCTAGCAGGGGAAGTTGTGACCTTAAATCCGCCACCAAATGTCGCAGTTGAAAACAGTAAAATGAAGCTTTTCAATTTTTTCTCTGTAAGATCACAATGTTTGTTAAGCAAAATCATTCCGGCAACATGACTTACCTTAAGTGCTAGAATAGTGCAAAGTTGGAGCTCAATAATAGAGTGAAATTGGGTCGAGGATTGGCTTTGAATCCCTATGGGAGAGGCTTAATCGATTTTCTTCTCCGGAAGCGGGGCGACTTTTTTTTTTTTTTACAATAAGACCTGAGTTCTCATCTTTAACCATAATAGTAAGCATGTTGGATGGACATGAATTGTATCTAAGAATTGTATATGCATATACATGAGGTATATCGAAAAGTTGCGAATGTACGCCAAAATATGATTCTCTATGAAAGAGGCTTTCTATCTACACTAATAATAATTTTTGGTATATTACAAATGAGAATTTGTACCTCTATTTATAGTATATTTTAGAGGTGTGAACAAAAATTTCATCTTAAAAAATGGTGGCTGGATGGTGGAGTGGTGACTTGTTTGGTGGCGGCAATATCTTGACCAAGATATGGTCCAAGATGGTGGCTGGACTTTTTCAATTCTCCCCCTCCAGCCATATTTGGAACAAGCATCCTAACTATATATTTGTATAACTTTAACTTCTCTCGAGTCACCACTTTCGTCAATATGTCAGCTGGATTCTCTTTCATATGGATCTTCACTAGTCTCAACAGTAATCGATCCATCACCTCGCGTATCCAATGATACCGAATATCAATATGTTTTGTATGAGAATGGTACATAGAGTTCTTGCTCAAATCCAGAGCACTCTGACTGTCATAATGTACCTTATATTCCTTTTGCTTGATTCTAAATTCTTGGAGATAACGATTTAAACATAATATCTCTTTTCCAGCTTCCGCGGCATCAATGTATTCTGCTTCGATTGTGGATAAAACAACACACTTATATAGTCTTGACTGCCATGAAAATCTCCCCATGCAAAATTATAAATGAATCGTGAAGTGGATTTCCTACTATCAAGGTCTTCGGCCATATCTTCATCTGTATAGCCCTCCAAGATTGGATCAACTCCCCCGTAGCAAAGACATAATTTCATTGTACCTTTAAGGTACCTGAGAATCCACTTAACTACCTCACAATACTCTTTCCTGGGGTTGGAGAGAAAATGACTCACCCTTCCTACTGCATAAGTAATATCTGGCCTTGTACACACCATCACATACATCAGACTTCCAACTGCTAAAGAATATGCTACAGAAGACATCTCCCACCAATCTCTTCCTTGGATGAGGGACACGATCTCTTTCTCAACTTGAAATGGTTGGCTAATAGAATGCTAACTGGTTTGACATTGTTCATGTTGAACCGTGCAAACACTCATTCAATATATTTTTCCTGAGGTAGCCATAATCTCTGGTTCTTCATATCTCAGGTGATCTGCATTCCCAATATTTGTTGAGCCGGTCCTAAGTTTTTCATGTCAAAAGAGTTAGAGAGTTCCTTCTTCAACTGGTTGATCTTCATTGAGTCTTTCCCCACGATCAGAATATCGTCTCATATAGTAGAAGAACAACAAAATTTTCGTCAGAAAACTTCTGAATGTAGACACATTCATCTGCTGAAGTTTTCTTATACCCTTGACTTGCCATGCATGAGTCAAATTTTTTGTACCACTTCCTAGTTGCCTGCTTCAGACCATACAATATTTTCTTCATCTTGCATACGAGGTTATCTCCCGAAACCTTAAAACCTTCCGGCTGCTCTATATAGATTTCTTCCTCTAAGTCTCCATGAAGAAAAGTTATCTTTACATCAATCTGTTCAAGCTCCAAGTTTATACTTGCAACCATTCCAAGTATGACTCTAATTGAAGTCATCTTGACTAATGGTGAAAATATCTCGCCAAAGTCGATCCTCTTCTTCTATTATAATCCTTTGACTACAAGTCGTGCTTCGTATTTCAACACTTTTCTATTGTCATCCTTTTTCAGCTTGAACACCCATTTATTTTTTAATGCCTTCTTCTCTCGTGGGAGTTCTATGATCTCATAAGTCTAATTTTTCTACAAAGACTCCATTTCATTATGCATTGCGAGAAACCACTTTTCTTTGTCCTTATGAGATACTACTTCATGGAAACTCTTTGCTTCTCTAATTTCAGTAATTAGAAGGTACTCAGATTCTGGATATCTTCTCGATGGAATCCGGCCTTGTTCAAATCTACGAACTTCTGAAACAATCTGAGGAGATCCATCATCATCTTGGCCTTGCAATTGTCCTGAAACTTCTGCCAGATGGGGTTGTGGCTCCCCCTGCTCAGCACCGTCACTTTCCTCATTGTCTTCTACTTCTGGCACAACATCACCATTTCTCATGAATGGTTTTGTTGCTGCTTCTGGCATCTGATTTGCAACATTTGTCTTCTGAGACACTATGGGTTTTTCAATGTCATCAATTGTCTGACTTTCATGGAAAACCACGTCCCTACTTTTGATCACCTTTTCTCCTTTGGATCTTATAACCTGTATCCAAATTCTTCATCTCTATAGCCAATGAAAATGCATGGAGTGGTCATTGCATCTAGCTTCTGTCTGAGCTCCTTGGATACATATCCGTACGCCAAACACCCAAATACTCTTAAGTGAGAGTATGATAGATCCTTTCCAGACCAAAGTTTCTTTGGAACTTTAAAATCCAATAGTACTGATAGAGATCAGTTGATCAAGTAACAGGTGGCTCTGACTGCTTTTCTCCAAAATGGCTTTGGCAGCTTAGCCATACTGAGCATGCTCCAAACACGTTTCATGATTGTTTTGTTCATTCTTTCAGCTACACCGTTATGTTGAGGGGTGCATGGGACCGTTTTCTCATGTCGGATGCCATATGATCTGTAATAGGCATCGAACTGCCTGGAAGAGTATTCATCTCCATTGTCAAATCGAAGACACTTCAACTTCTTTCCTGTCTCACGTTCTACCATGACATGGAATAGTTTGAAGTAATCAAACACCTAGTCCTTCATCCGCAAGAAATACACCCACACCTTTCAAGAAGCATCATCGATGAATGTTAGAAAGCATCGGCTGCCGCCTAGTGATTCAACTTCCAAGGGACCACAAACATCAGAATGTACCAGACTGAGTAACTTTGATCTTCTCGTTGAAAAGGAATTAAACGATACTCTATACTGCTTACCAAACAGACAATGATTGCAAGGATCTAGTGTAACATCCTTGTCTATATTGATAAGCTCCTTCTTCATCAGGATGAATAATCCTTTATCACTCATGTGGCCGAGTCTCTGGTGCCATAAATTTTGAGAAGCCTTATTTTCCGCTACATTGAGGCAATCTGTTATTATCTTCACATGTGTCTTGTATAACGTGCCACAAATATGTCCTCGAGCGACTGTCATAGCGCCTCTTAACAACTTCCATGTGCCTTTACTGAAACAACTATCATAGCCCTGTTTGTCAAGAGCTATACCTGAAAGAAGATTCAGCCGAAGATCTGGCACATGGCAGACATCCTTCAAAATGAATGTATTCCCGGAACTTGTCTTTATCTGGACATCACCAATTACTACAATCCCAGAGGAATTGGAATTCCCCATCTTTACAGCTCCAAAGTCTCCATCTTTATACGTTGTGAAGTATTCCTTATGTGGAGTAACATGGTAGGATGCTGCAGTATCTACCACTGATTCCGTATCTTCTCTTAAGACGTGAAGGCATGTCTCATCATGGGTTGAATGATAAGTTGCATCTCCAATAATAGTAACTAATGTTTCTCCACCCTTGTTCTTCGGCTGCGAACTGCTCTAGGCTTGCTCCTCTTCCCCTTTGTAGCAGTTCTTCTGTATGTGTCCTTTAATTTCACAATGATAGCACTTATATGTTGGTTTCCTGCCATAAGTGGATATGCCTCTACTCTTGTTTCTTCCTCTCCATTTGTCTTTGCTACTCTTTTGTTGCCTCCCCCGATTTTCTGTGACAAGGGCATAGGTCTGATCTGTGCCCAGGTCTTTTCTCCTTGCCTCTTCACTACATAGAGCATCCTTGACCATTGACATGGTAAGTTTGCCATTTGGGGCTGAGTTGCTGAGTGATATGACCAGCGTTTCCCAACTATCGGGAAGGGAACTGAGTAGTAGCAGTGCCTGAACTTCATCGCCAAGTGGCATCTATATAGCCGACAACTGGTTGACCAAGCTCTGGAATTCACTAATATGCTCGGCAACTGAAGTTCCATTTTTAAGCTTCTTGTTGACTAAATGCCTCATTAATAGGGCTTTATTCCGAGCGGTCTTGGCCTGGTACATGTCCTCCAAGTTTTTCCAGAGGGCATATGGGTCTATCTCTTATGCAACATGGTGGAAGATACTATGATCAATCTATTGACAGATTTGACCTATAGTTTTTCGGTTTGATTTCTTCTATTTTGGCTCCTTGGCGGGATTAGGATTTTCACCTTTCGATTCGATAGGATCGAATAAATCTTTACATCATAGGAGATCTTCCATCCAAGGTCTCCACAACGTGTAGTTGGTGGTAGTGAGCATAACCATGGCTCCGGAAGATGATGTTGACTCTTCTGTAGTCATTATCACCTTGTGATAGCTTAATTCACCAAAACGAGTTTGGATCTTGAAAAATGGAGCTCATCGTTACGTCCGAAACGGTCAAAAAAAGGTGGAATTGATACTTCAGGGCCAAAATTCCACTATTGAGGTAGAACAATAATTTCAAAAACTTTTGAGACCAAACTATAATTTTAAAAAGATCAAGGGTTAAACTATAATTTTCAAAAAAGATCAGGGGCCAATATGACATTTTTGGAAAGTTTAGGGACCATACTGAAATTTCAAAAAACTTGAGGGGTCAATTTCAAAAAACTTGAGGGGTCAATTTATAATTTTTAAAACTATTGCAGATTCCGGCTATGAACAGTATTTTCGGTTGTCTTCTCTGGTTTTTTTGGTGAATAGTGTCGTCCTTTCCGATAGAACTCCGGTGAACAGTATCTAATTCCGGGAGAGTTGATTGAACTTTGACTCCGATTTTTGAGCTCGTTTAAACTCCGATTAGGTTGCCGTTTGGTGCGTTAGACTCCGTTCGATGAGACAAATCCAATGGTGCAGTCAGAATTAGATTTCGAACAAAGCTCAGAAAATCCAAATTTGGCTCGTCACCTAAAACTCGACCAACGCTTCTAACTTGGCTCTGATACCACTTGTTATAGCCCAAGGGAATAATATCACATTGGTAAACACAAATTTGAGAGAAAAATTTCTTCTATTACTCACAAGAATAGATTGCAAAACAACTCTCAAACTCACACTTTTCTTCACTCTTGTCTTGGTGTATTTGGTGTATTATAAATGAGAATTTGCACCTCTATTTATAGTAAATCTTAGAGGTGTGAACAACAACTCCATATTCAAAAATGGTGGCTGGACGGTGGAGTGGTGGCTTCTCTGGTGGTTGTAATATCTTGACCAAGATATGGTCCAAGATGGTGGCTGGACTTCTTCAAAAAATGGAGTTAAAGAGAAAAGAGGATAGAAAGTTGTATAAGAAAAATAGTATCGGGAGCCAAACATCACGCATACATACGAAAAATATATTCCAGCAAACAAAAAGTCTAATTCGCCTCAAAACCTGGATAATGCAAAGGATACTATCTAATAAAGTAAGCAGGCGATTAGGTATTGCTGCTGAGCCATACTTCCCCTGCAAAGCCCTACCCTTCTTCAACGTCAGTTCTCACCACACATTCAACCCTAAAGCCAACAAAGCAATGGCTTTAGGACCAAAAGGCAAACCCAAAGTCTCCAAATTCAGTTTGTTCAAATACGAAAACATACATGAAAAAAATAATAATAAATTCGACCAATTAAATGACAAAGCAAAAGCAGATGAAGGAGATACATACATACACATACATAAAAGAGTCATTACTACTAGAAACTTTTCAGAATAGGGGGAAACACTCAAAGCAGTCAAATAGAAAAAGGTGGAAGGAGAGACTATATGACACCTGAAAGAAAGAGAAGGAACACGTGTCCAATAGCCAATCAAATAGGGCCAAAAAGTCTAAACTTACCGTACACTACTTTATAGGAGGTACAATTTGTTTATGCTGTGTTGGTACTTTATTGTTGGCTTATATAATATAGAATATGTATAAGTATATTTGTGGGATAACGACTTGGCATCGACGGATTGGGGGCGTTAGAGCTATCTCCAAGGGCTCTCTCCCTTTTCTTAAATTATGTGCCTGCATAGAAATGATAGTCATCAATGAAATGATCGGGTCATAAGAGGTGACTATTCATTTATGATATGATATGATATGTTTTGATATGGAAATCCTTCCAAAATGACCGTCTCGTAAAGAAGGTGGCCACCACATACGAAATGACTGGGTCATAAGGTGTGGTGCAGATTACCATTGGCAAGTAATTTTCTCTTACCCGATGGGAGGTCAACATCGGGCAAATTCATGTAATAGGTCTCATGGGTTTGAGATGTTCGTTATGATCACATCCCCAATATATACATGAGCATCATTTGCATTTTATACATCATAAATTTCATAGCATCTTATTATACTACATTCTATGTTATATATATATATATATATATATATATATATATATATATATATATATATATAT